>PVJC01015908.1:0-16420 GCA_004026665.1 Murina feae
CCCTCGAAGCCTGGGTTGCCCCTGGCAACCCAAGGTCCCAGCCTGGCTGGTATCTGGGGTTTGTTTATCTTCTATAATTGAAACTTTGTAGCCTTGAGTAGAGCTCAGGGCCCACAGGGCCCTGGCTTTCTTCATTGCCTGGGGCAACTCCAGCTCCATGGCTGCCGCCATCTTAGTTGAGTTAATCTGCATATTTGCTTCTGATTGCTTGGCAGGCATGGCTTGTGGGCGTGGCTTGTTGATGTAACAGAGTGAGGGTCAATTTGCATATTACTCTTTTATTAGATTAGATATATACACATATATATATATACACATACATATATAGAGTGTTTATACATACATACATAGAGTGTGTGTGTGTGTGTGTGTGTGTATATATATATATATATATATATATACACACTCTGTGCAATTGTTTAAGAAAACGAGGTCTTATTACATACATTGAAATGAAAAGATCTCCAAAAGTGTTAAGTGACAAAAGCAATTTGAAATCATACATATATATGAAATCATAATATATATCCTATATAATAAAAAGGTAATATGCAAATTGACCCTAACAGCAGAATGACTGGGAATGACTGGTCACTATGACACACACTGACCACCAGGGGGCAGATGCTCAATGTAGGAGCTGCCCCCTGGTGGTCAGCACGCTCCCACAGGGGGAGCTCTGCTCAGCCACAAGGCAGGCTGACAGCTGCCAGTACAGCAGTGGTGGTGGAGCCTCTCCCGCCTCCTCAGCAATGTTATGGATGTCTGACTGCAGCTTTGGCATGTGACCCGCTGGCAAGTGGACATCCCCCGAGGGCTCCCGGACTGCCAGAGGGATGTCTGACTGCCAGCTTAGGCCCAATCCCCTGGGGAGAGGGTCTAAGCCAGCAGGTGGACATCCCCCAAGGGTTCCCAGACTGTGAGAGGGCACAGGCCGTGCTGAGGGACCCCCCCAAGTGCATAAATTTTTGTGCACTGGGCCTCTAGTAATATATATATATATATATATATATATATATATATATATATATATATATTACATGATTCTATCTGTATTAATGAAAACAAAACCAGATATGGCTATATAGCTTCATGTATATTTAGAAGCACATGAGGAAACTAAAATAATATCTTCCACCTGTTGATAGTTGGGAGCAGGGCAGGGAAGTAATGAGGGAAAGAAAGATTTTTTCATGTGTTTTTTTTCAATATTTCTCTACTCTTCCAACCATGTGCAAGGAAAATAGTATGTATTGCTTGGGTAAAAAGTAATAGTAATGACAGAAACAAAAATAAGTAAAAACAGAATATTAACTCAGGAATGTACAAACAGATCAATAGAGCCAAATAAAATCAGAGGTTTCATATTTGATAGAGATGGTCTCTCAAATCAGCCATGAACAGATCAGCTCTCCAATAAATGGTATTGAGGCAAGAGGCTGGCAATTGGTGGAAGAGGCTGGGAGAGGCACTTAATAGACTCCTTCCTCTAACCCCTCACCAAAACTCACATGAAGGAAAGAGCTAAATATAATTATCTAGTATAATAAAAGAGTAATATGCAAATTGATCATCACCCAAGACACCTAAGCCATGCTCACCAGCCAAGCCACGCCTCCCAGCCAATCAAAGTGGCTGTATGCAAATTAACCCAGTCAAGATGGAGGCCAGCAGCCATGGAGCTAGAGCAAACCAGAAGCTTCTGTTGCAACTGCCTGCCTAGGCTGGCTGAGCCTCTGGTCACGATAACATGTTTCAATTATAGAAGCCACGAAGCTGAAACAAACAGGAGGGTTTGTTACTTGCCTAGGCCTCAGCTTAAAGCAACAGTGTCTCAATTATCTAAACTAATAAAAGTGTAATATTGAAATTGACCATTTCTTCAGGATGCCTAAGCCATGCCTACCAGCCAATCAGAGCGGCTGTATGCAAATTAATCCAGCCAAGATGGAGGCTGGCAGGGCGGCTCTGCACTGGGAGCCTCCACAGCCGGCACAGCTGTGCCAGGTGTGTCAGCTCAGTGGAGGGGTGGGTCCGGCCTGGGGCCTCCTCAGGGCGTCCAGGAGCAGCTGTCCCGGGTCCACTGCCTGGGTCTGCCACCTGGGGGCCTCCTCGGTGGCATGCGGTAGCACCCGTCTAGGGTCCACTGCCTTCGTCTGTCCCCCCGGGGGTCTCCATAGGGCATGTGGGAACATCTGCTGCACAGTGCAGAGCATCCAAAGCCAGTCCACTGACCGGCTCCACCCTGGGTGTGTTCGCTCAGCAGCAGGGCCCCACCGAGGGATCCTGCACCAGTGTCCGCCCCTGGCTCACCACCCAGCTCTGCGCCAGGTGTGTCCCCTCAGTGGTGGGGGCCCAGCAGGCGTGTGTGATCGTGGGCCCTCCAGTGGGAAATGTCCAGGCCTACGCTCACCAGCCCTCCCACCCCCCAGTGCACGAACTCTGAAGGGGCTGTGGGCAGCCTGAAAATGGCCCTTAGCCCCTCACCCAGGCTGGCCAGGCATGCCAGCTGGTGGACATCCCCCCACCCCTGAGGTGTCCCAGACTGCAAGAGGGCACAGCCGGGCTGAGGGACCTCCCCCGCCCCCAACCCGAGTGCACACATTTTTGTGCACTGGGCCCCTAGTTACAAATATTACAAGGATAAGCATGATAATATTTCGTAATACAGTCACTTAGTGACAGGATTTGTTCTGAGAAATACAATGTTAATTGATTTTGTCACAGTGCAAACATCATAGAGTGAGTGCACTTATACAAACCTAGATGGCATGGCCTACTACACACCTATTGCTTCTAAGCTGCAAAACTGTACAGCATGGTACCATCCTGAATAACATAGGAAACTGTAATACCTAACCACAGAAAAGGTACAGTAAAAATATGCTATAAAATATTTAGAAAATGGTGCACTGTATAGGGCACTTACCATGAATGGAGCTTGAAGGACTCGGGGGTGTTCTGGGTGATTAAGGGAATGACAGGGTTAATTAAGTGCTAAGTCTATAAGGGACAAATTATAAAGGGATTTTAAGCCATGCAATATACTCATAATGAAGAATAATATAGATATAGCATTAGTGTCATCAATTAAATTTCTACTTCAAATGCTCCCTATAAAAATGTAAATCCTGGTTCAGAGATTAGAACATTGACCAAGAACTGAAGGGTCTCAGGTTTGATTCCTAGTCAAGGGCATGTACTTGTGTTACAGGTTCATTTCCCAGGCTCATGTGGGAAGCAACCAATTGATGTCTCTTCCCCTCCCCTCCCCTCCCTTCCCTCTCTCGATCTCCTAAACATGCCCTCCTACCTGTCCCTGCTGCCCTATTTCAATTCACTACAAAGCCATTTTAATTTTATTATTTTTTGACAATCTTGTCCTTTTATTACCTACACAAACACAGTCCAATAATGTGGACTAGAAACAGAGTTCTTGGTCTGGTGGACTTATTAATCCTCCTGGTTTCTTTTGGAAAACAATATTGCCTTCTCCTCTCATGCCAGCTCACTTTCACTCTTTCACTCTCATTCTCACTCTCTCTTTCATTCTCACTCCTACTCTCTCACCCCCTCCCTCCCTTCCACTCTATCTAAAAGCTATGGGAAAAATATCCTCAAGTGAGGATTTTAAAAATGTACAAACTCAGTTAAAGTTTTCTAATGTCCAGAATTCATTAAAATGTAATTGTACTCTCTTCTTTCTTCGGCACCTGGAGAAGCTGGTTTCAACAGGGTGCATGTGAGGCCAAGACAACAGATGTGGCTCTTTGGGAGGCCTGTTTTCTTTCCGTCATTGCAATGCACGTCCAAGCTGTTTGGCAACCTTGCTCTGGTATTCACAATGGGAATGGGTAAGAGAGGGCTTACTGATCGATGCAGACCCATGAGAAAGAACTCAAAACATTTTAACTTTTGGGGCCACATCTACATCTTATCTTCCTTGAGAGAAGACAACTTTAAAAACAGGAGACCTTTTCCTGCCATGTCCTCTCACCAGCAGAAACAATATCAAGAGTGCAGTCTTCATAAAATCTACATAAGTCTTTCATTGTTGTTCCTACTTGTGGTGCACATCTGTTTGTTTTCTTGATTTAACAAATTCACTCAGTACACGGATGGAAAATATTAGCAGGAACATTGACTGCAGCTGTCCTTTTCATAGTCTGATACTGTTAGCAACTCTGCCCTGTATATTTTTTTATGCTTTAACTAAAAAGGAGTTCTTATGCCTGGTCACCAAGTATCAAAAATTCCATTTTCTTAGCAGTCATAACTATAGACTTCAGCAGACTTTGGTTTTTATTTCTCCTAAACATGCCCTCATACCTGGCCCTGCTGCCCCATTTCAGTGCACTACAAAGCTTTTTTTTTATTTGCTTTTTTTTGGCAATCTTGTCCTTTTATTATCAACACAAACAGTCCAGTAATGTGGACTCGAAACAAGCAGTGTTATTGGTCTGGTGGACTGAATCTTCCTGGCTCCTTTTGGAAAACAATATTGTCTTCTCCTCTCATGCCAGCTCTGGCTGGTAAAAGAGCTCACAAAGTTGGGTGCCACACTTCCCGGCCATAAGAAATATGGCACGGGCTGAATTATGATGCTGCAGAGGTTCAGTGTTATGCCCATCTGCCCAGTCTCATGAAAGATTTACAGACTAGCTTGCATCAGTCTTCTGTTTTGTTTCTCTCCATGTGTCACTAGTTCTGCACAGTGTTCAACCTAATCCAACTTAAGGATATCATTCTAGAAAGCTGGATATTTAACGTAATTGAGTCTGACAAAATGCTCTTCAGGTCAATTGATGTATGACTCTTTTTGGTGTAGATTTAATCACAATTGAATCAGAGTATTTCACTGTCTCTACAAAGTGTTTTAATGTATTTGTTCCTAATGATCTTCATTTGATATTTTTTGAGGGGTGAGGTTATGTATCTAATTGTGGTCATTTTGTGTTTATTCCTTCTTCCAAGGTATTAAACACTTTTCTAAAAGTAAACCATGCTGCGTACCTTGAGAAACATTAATGTGACCCTCAGAAACGTTGGTTGGTTTCATTCATTGTGTTTCATTGCCTTAATATGGACCTAGAAATATTGATCTCTTTCATGCTTGCTGTGCAGGTCAGAGGGATTCAGGTTTTGAGCACATAGTTCATCACATTCAGTTTAGGTTCAAAGATATAGCAGTTATAGCATATAAGATCATGGTGAATCTATGTCTTCTCTAGCTTAAAAGACACATCCACACTAATTTCAGTTTGCATATAGGTTGAAAATTCATAAGTATTCATAAATCACTGCATTATTCACAGATATATTTGTCCAGAATTACATGTTATAATCATGCTTGTGTAGCCTTTGAAGAATAAATAGGAAAGGCTCAATGAACAAACTTTCAAATCAATCAGTCAGGATTTATTCCACAGGAAATTACATAGTATTCTCTTCTCCCAGCCCCATAACTGTACCATTTGGAAGTACTTTTTGAATCAACTACTCCTGACAACAATATGGTTTACAGTGTAATTTTTTTTTATTTGCATGGTTAAAGAGTGAAGAACAGAGTAAGAAATTCTCAGGATATAAATATTTTCTTATTTCTTGAATGCAATTATAAATTCAGAGGGGCCTTAAATTTGATTGGCATGCACAATTGCCAAGCCAAGTATCCATGGCTTGAGTGACTCTGACAAGAGAATAAAATATTAGCTTCATCAATTAACTACTAGTAGTATTTTATGTGCTTGTGAGAACTCCAATAATGTTGGAAATGAAGTAAATATTAAGGATCCCAGGGTGCTGTGCAGCTACTACAACAAAATATTTACTCAAAACCAAAAGTATCCCTGCACTATTCCTCTTGGTCTAAGAATTGTAATGAGGTTACATAGGGAATGCCCCAAAATACTACAGAAGTGCCACTGTACCATTACTGATGGGAAGGAGTTTCAATAGTGCTACACAGGAAATGTTCCTGAAGGGCTTTTGACAGGATGGTGATATTTAATGGTGTTACACAGGAACTGCCTCTACACTGCTACTGCTGAGGCAATGCCAAAGCACTTCACCATGGGGAATTTTCAACCTGGTGCCAGGCAAAAGGTGACTCTTACTGCCAAAAAGAGACCAAAAATGTCCTTCCTGCTGCCAGAGTATGTTTAGAATAATATAAACTCAGAGAAAGTGCCAATTGTGCCAAAAAGAATGGAGAGAGGAGGAAGCCCTCCTATGTGAGAGGAGTTGCAGGGCCTAGCAAACAGACCAAACTTGTTTATGAGGCTAGCATATAAAGCAGGCAGCCATCATTTTGGTGAGCTCAACAAACTCTCTATAAAGATTCAATGTGAGCCCTAACCGGTTTGGCTCTGTGGTTAGAGTGTCGGCCTGCGGACTGAAAGGTCCCAGATTCGATTCCAGTCAAGGGCATGTACCTTGGTTGTGGGCACATCCACAGTAAGAGGTGTGCAGGGGGCAGTGATGGATGTTTCTCTCTCATCGATGTTTCTAACTCTCTATCCCTCTCCCTTCCTCTCTGTAAAAAAAAAAAAATCAATAAAATATCTAATCTAATAAAAGAGTAATATGCAAATTAACCATCACTCTGAGACACCTACGCCATGCCCCCCAGCCAGTCAGAGCAGCTGTATGCAAATTAACCCAGTCAAGGTGGAGGCCAGCAGCCGTAGAGCTAGAGCAAACAGGAGGCTTTCATTGTAACTGCCTGCCTAGGCCAGCTGAGCCTCTGCTCAAGACAGCATTGTTTCAATTATAGAAGCCACAGAATTGAAGCACACAGGAGGCTTCGCTGCCTGACTAGACCTCCGCTTAAGGCAACAGAGTTTCAATTATAGAAGATAAATAAACCCCAGAAACCTGATTCCAGCCAGCCTCACTGGGACATTGGGTCAATGGGAGCCGTGGGCAGCCTGAAAACGTCCCTCAGCCCCTCACCCAGGCTGGCCACACCCCCATGGGGTGAGGGTCCCCACTCGGGGGGCTTGGCCAGCCTACAAACAGCCATCAGCCCCTCACCCAGGCTGGCCAGGCACGCCAGCAGGTGGACATCCCCCAAGGAGTCCCAGACTGCCAGAGGGCACAGGCTGGGCTAAGGGACCCTCTCCCCGAGTGCACAATTTTTGTGCACTGGGCCCCTAGTATTTTAATAAAAAGAGTCAATGTGAAGTGAATTTGAAGCATTTCAGATAGGAAGCCCATGGACTCTTAAGGACCCAGGAATCATAAACTCACGTCCCATTATGAAAGAAACAAGGCAGGACATTTGCAGTAAACCAAAGAGACTCCAAGAAACAGGACCAACTAAAAAGGAGAAAGTTCACAATGAGCCAGTATAGATACCATTCCTTTGCCGTGAGAGTTTAGAGACTATTTTTTAATATGTTTTTCTAATTGATTTCAGAGAGAGGAAAGGAGAGGATAGAAACATCAATGATGAGAGAGAACCATTGATCAGCTGCCTCCTGCAGGTCCCCTACTGGATCAAGCCCACAACCTGGGCATGTGCCCTGACCAGGAATTGAGCCCTGGTTCATGGGTTAATGCTCAACCACAGAGCCACACTGACTAGGCAGAGTTGATAGGTTTTTTGTTTGTTTTTAACAAATCCTTACTAAGAAGGGTATGAAAGAACACCGAGTGATATTTATGGTTATTCAATAGTAAAGCTAGCCCCACCAAATAGTAAAATCCATTTAATTCCCATTCCAGGGACTAGGTGTAATAACTCAACAAATTCTTCCATAGTCTTCAAAAAGTCCTGATTTAAAATCTTCTCCAGCTGTTGTAATTTACATAAATTCCGATAGACTGTACTTGACTATTGCAATAAAGTCTCTGGTATTCCGATTGGGCAAAATTAAGCAATCTGTTCTCCCCATTTTTTGGAGCACAGATTTATCTTTAAAGCAACATGGAAAATCCAATAGGTCAGATGTTCCGTTCTATTTAACCACTTGAGGTTACCTGAACATTTCTTTTCTTTCCGTTCCTGGAAGGCAACAAGATCAGTGTAAGAGTCAAGATAATTACTCTCTGGTCTCCTAAAAAGTCCTATTCTATATAATAAAGGGTCTATGGCCAGTGAACCTCTAGGATCAGAGGTAAGAAAATTAATTAATATTTCTTACATTGTAGGAAGTTGACATAGCAAATTTTCTGATGTTATGTCAAGTGGTGAGGGTCCACAGATAAATGACTCTTAATGTCCTCCACAACATCTGAATTCTTGACAATTCTTAGTCTGCTCTATGTCTTTCTTTCTTTTACTATACTTATCTTCTAGCAAACTCTGTAATTATTTATTGAATCTGTTGTTTGGTGTTTGTATCCTCTTATTGCTGACATTCATGCCCCAGGCTTGTTCACTGATGTATCCCAGGCACCCCAAAAAAGTACCAAGTACAGAGTAATTACCCCAAATATATTTATTAAAAGTGTTGAATGAAGAAATTTATGAGTCCCAACATTATATCTCATCATCCCTCTAAGCCATTTCTTTCTAGTTAATTCTATTCACCTGGACCTAAGCTTAATGGATTAATAAATCAAAACAAGATCATCCCCTTATTTTTCTTTTACATTCTTGAAACAATTCTTTTTAGTCCTTTAAGTTTCTACATTTTCGGTCATTTCTTATTCCTCATTTTTTCTTATCTTCTGTGTCCATGTCATCCTATTATTATGCCCTACATACGACTTCTACATAATTGCCCCACTATGCGATTGCCACATGTTAGACCTGTCTAAAGCAGGAATAGCGTTTAGGTTGCCAACTCAAGTTGTTTCTTAGATGGTTGTGTTCCCAGAGGGTTGTGGTGAGAAGGCTTCTGATGCCACCCTGAAAGCATTCTGTATTTGAATAGGGATACCTGTCGCTGAACAGGTAATGATGGCATGACATCCTTGGTCTAAGCCCTCATCCACTCACACATTTAAAGTAGAAAACTCTTACAGAGTGTCCAAGTTTTAGTTCTTTGCTCTTTAATATGACTAATATAAAAGTTTTAAAACATTTATCCTTAAAACTATTTTATCACGCTCTTTCTCCTCACTCAATAATTTATAATGGCTCCCTATTGTCATCATATCTTTAATCTGAATTCTAACTAGTCAATACTAAACACACCATTCTCATATATTTAATCATTTATTATATCTTTACCCAGAATTCTTGCTCTAGCAAAAGGATCCGCCTGTTTTCCTTGTGTGTCTTGCTTGACACTATCCAAGTCTTCTTACACTGCGCTGCATCTTGCACCTAAAATGATTGTACTCCTTCTCCTTTCTGAATCCTTCCCTTATGCTTCAGAGAAATGATTCTTCTAGGAATCTTTCTACAATTAACTAAACCTGAAACAGTTCACACTGCCACTCTAGCCCGCCTCAAGACTTCCTAGAATGATGGTCTGTGTTTAGTAGAGGAAAACAGACCTCAGTGGTAGCCACACCACTTTCCCATCCTTTTCACAGCAAAGCAGGTGATGGGGATTGGCAGTGGTCCAATTTCAGGGATATGTGTCTGAAAACTGCAGTGATCATAAGTTAAAACAGGCTTGTATTCATCAATCTTAATTCTTGGAAACAGTCAAAGTGGGTTTGAGAAGAACCAAAGGAAATATCTCATTGCAAATAATTGGTGCTCAGATGTCTAAAACAGCTTAAGCATTTAAATCATTTACTGTTTTATAGAATCCATCCAAACTCTTTTAACATCTTGTCCTCTTCACACACTTAAGCACAAAGCTACTTTGTGGCTGTAATGAGGGTGGTTGTGGAGTTCAAGATGACAAAGCCCAGGCTGAACCTAATTTTAGAACCTGAAAAATAGAAGTGCTCTCCTCAAAAAGGGCTCTCTAATATTCTCTAAACTGCCTTGGTCTACTGTCTCCAGCCTTATCCAAAAATCTTCATGGATTTCAGCTCTTAAAGAGACCTTCAGAATACGCTGCAATATGGCAGGTATGAATCAAGGCTCAGGAATTTAATAGGCAATTATTCATTGGGGATATGTTGAGTCTAATGGTGAAGACAAACTATAATCAGATAATTTCATTATAATGACATAGATTCAATGTGATAGTATGAACAAAAAACAATGAGAAATCACAAGGATGCAGTTAATCTAGACCTGGAGGGTTAAGAAGAACTTTCTGCAAAAGGTGATATTCAAAGTGGCTCTTCATATTTCAGTAAGAGTTCACCAAGTGAAGGAAGTTGAAGGAAGCATGTTGTGTTTATTTAAAGTATTATGTCTTCATTATGAAGATACAAAAAGTAGGACAGAGTTCATCTCCACAAAAATGTTACAGTGCTAATTGTGGAAATGAGGGAGATCTATGGATAAATAAATGTAAGTTAAAATAGTACCAATAAGAACTTTTGAAGTTCAAAGGCAGAAGTGGAGGGCAGAGAGAGAAATTAAGTAAGACTGAATCATTAATGGGACAAGTGAGGTAGGTTTTAAATATATATACATATACATATACATATACATATACATATACATATACATACACATACACATACACATATACATACACACATTAAGTTTGGAGAGAAAGAGAGAGGGAGAGAAAGACAAAAACATCAATGATGAGAGATAATAATTGATCAGCTGCCTCCTGCATACCCCCTACTAGGGATTGAGCCTGCTACCTGGGCAGGTGCCCTTGATTAAAATCGAATCGAGGATCCTCCAGTTTTCAGATGGACATTCTATTCATTGAGCCAAACTGGCTAGGGCTGTGAGGTAGGTCTTGAAATAAAGGCAGGATTTCAATGTTGAAAAATAGTTGGGATAGCATAAGCCAGGAAATGGAGGCAAGAAAGCTCAAGAAATATATGTGACAGGAGGAGTGCTATTTAAGTATAAATATAGAATGCCTGCAGAAGAGTAATGGAGGATGGTTTCAAAAGGCAAAGTGGGCCCAGCTTGTGGGTTATTGTGACTGTCGGGGTAAGGCGATTGGACTTTGTTCCCAGTAGACCATGGAGAACCACTGGAGGTTTTTGAGTGGGACAGTAATATAATGAGTTACCCATTAGAAAGGAGAAGTACATAAATACACTGCAGATAGGGAGAGACGGAACCCAGGAAGCTGCTTTGAAAGTATTGTTCTTGTCTAGGCGAGGCACAGGCAGTGAAATAACAATGATAAGAAAATAATGAATTTAAGGAAAGTTGCAGTGTAAGATTTAAAAGAATTAGAAACCATTTGCATTTGTCTTTAGGTGTGGTTTTCATTTGTGGGGAGGAGACTCTCTTCTTACCCCTGCACTCCTTTAACTGCAAATGACCCCTAGACCAGTTCGTTATAATCATTCCATTAATGATAAAAGAACATCCAATTTATTCATCCCAAAGGTTAGTTTCCATGTTTATACTCTAGAACTTCAACTTATTTTACATAAGCATACTATACATCAGATTCCCCACCCCTTATAAGACAACCTCATAGAGTTGTTCCGAAGAGATAAGGATAAAGTGTGTAATGCATAAAGATAATTGACACATATATCTTTATTAGTATTATAGGGAGAGTTCTTTTGTGTCAGTAACTGTGTATAGGATCCAGACAAGGTCAATCTCAATAGCTGAGATAGGATTTAGCACCATGTGTGCCCCTCACTGAACTTGGCACACAGAAACAGGTTGGGGGTGGGATCCTGGATGGGTCAATTAAGGAGATTCCTACTCATTAAATGATGCTTAACTTTGTACTTACCATGGCAGAATGCATAGAAGATTCCTGAAATAAAAGTTGGGTCCCCTAAGAACTTCTAACCCACTTGGTCACGTAAAATCAACACATGCATAAAGTGACTTTTGACCAAGACCAATTAGTGCTGAAGAATGTGATTCATACTTGAAGCACATAGAATAATGGAAAGACTTACACGTTCATCATTCTTTGCTTGCCATCTGCTGTAGCTAACTAACCCTTGCCAAAGTTCTGACTAAGCCACCATCTTCCATGAAGCCTGTGTACATTTCTAGCTCCCTTACTTCTATCCCATACCATCCTAGCATGTTGCCCTTGGTCCTTTGCTTTTCCCTTCCAGACTTCATGGTTGCTTCATAAATGTCTATTAGCCTGACCCTTCTGGTTTGCATCACTCTTTCTTTATGATATTTGGGGAACTTAAAGATGAACCAGAGAGACAGGAACTTTAGACTCTGTTACTGCCCTTCCTTGACACTTCCAACAAGTTAATTGTCTGTTTGCCTTCCTGTAATTACTTTAATTACATGCCATTAGTGACCATTAATAAATGCAAGGTGTTTGATTTTCACAAATCTTACTTTTCTTACTCTCTGCAGAACTCCATCAAAGCTTTCACATGTGGTCAAAATAGAAAGGAAGGCAACTAAGTATATTCACATTTAACCTTTGGGGCTAAAATGAAAAATGAAAGATAATTCATGAATGGACCAATTGGTTTTTCCCTGCTTCTGACACTGGCCAGCATTCTCTTTATAGTGGTTACGTACATATGCTGCATGCTCATTTAAAAGGCAGCAAAGTTAAAAGGGGTTGAGAAATAAAAGCTGCCTAATTGCTGCTATTATCTCAACTCAAGGAGAGAATTGCTGTGTGATATTATAAAGATCGAAAAACCATTGAAGATTTTATTGATGGAACACTTTTGCTCTAACTTCAAGCCACAGAAAATGAAGGCCATCATTTAAGTTTTTATGAGCACCCGATTGAGCATTTACATAGAAAGAGCTTGAACTATGAGGAGACTAAGCCGATATTCTCTCTGCCACAGTTTACCATATTACATCACAATATCTGGTTCAAAAACAGGTTATCTAGTCATGCCTTTGGTCAGCTTTACCAAGGAAGACAACAGCAAATTTGAGAAAACAAATTGTGTAAAGAATAGTTAGCTAGATTCTCTCACTGTATCACTGTACACACACATATACACACATACACACAGAGAGAGAGAATTGGTAAAAATGTTGAATTCTGTGGTTGTTTATAATAACAATTATAATAATTTTCTCGCTTATTAAAACATTACATGCACTAAATGTATTTGTAATCATAGCAATTTGATCTTCCCCAAATACCAAGTGATGATCCTTAATTATTAGAATTTATGATTTGAGTTATTTCTTATGGTTAAATGATTTTGCCAGGTCATTCATGATTCTCTGCTACAGACTAATGGCAAAACTGGAGCAAAAGTTAGCCAGGATTGAGGTTGTAGGCTCCTCATAGCTACGGGAAGGCAATTTAAATGTGTTACTCTATCCAGGTAGCCCAAGAAGACAACATCGGTAGCACCCAGCTGTTCCTCTTTGCATACTCTACTCTTCCCAGGTTATTAGGTTGGGACAGATAACAATGTACATGCATTTCTTATAGGAGTTTATGTGCTGCTTGAAAAAAACTAATCTTTTTTTGAGGAATAAAAACCCAAATACTGTAATTAATTCCAAAGAAAGAATATATTTTCCCGAAATGTTTGAAATATCTAGTTTGTGAATTTATTTAATAAATTTTGGTTAAAAGAATATTCTAGGGAAAATAAAATATATCCCACATTAGAAAATGTCAGTTTTCTGATTCATCCACATTGTTCCCACACCATGAAACTTTAATCATACAATATGATTTTTTTATATAAAACTACTAAGTATTACTGTCTCCTCCTTCTTCAAATGTCAACATATTTTTGGATGGAAGATAAATTTGTACTTAAAGGTATCATTTGCCCAAAGCCTCTTGGTAAAGAAGGGAGGTAAGGGTGTACTAATAAAGTGAATGAATCAGAATCAGGAAAAACATCTGAGAAGGAAAAAGAATCATCTCAGGCTGGTTGAATGGGATGAGTCCATGGTCAAGATATAAAACAAGTGACTGAACTAAATCAGAGCATGCTTGTGGCATGTTAGCTCCAGTATCTATTGATGCTTACCCACTCCCCATTCTCAGTGTTTGTTTCTGAAATGCCTTTAGAGGTTTTTTTTATTTTGTTTTGTTTTTGAGAAGATAGAAGCATGGGAAAGGTTGTAGATTGAGCAATGGATAGGTAGAAGAAATAGCACATAATTCAAAGCTGTTTCTAAGCTTCACCACTGATTTGTGTTTAATTGAACCTGAGAATAATATACATTAAATTCTCAGATTCTACACATACAAAAAATGAGTACAATAAAGTTTATCTCCTTTCATCATACTAAAGTTATATTTGAAGATTATAAAGGTCATTTGAAATTCTTCTTAAATAAAAATAATATAAACAAAGCACTTCTGAACTTGATCCAATATATTTTTGCAGTTCATTTCTGTACCAATACTCCCATGAAATCTATGTTCAACTAATCAACAGTGTCAGGAGTAGAGCTGAACAAATGAATGAATGAATGAATGAATGAATGAATGAATGAAGCATCATGCTTCTGCTTAGAATGCTCTGTCTCTTCTGCTTGGTATATGTCCATGTCTTTCCTTCATGTTCTAGAAAAGGTATTGCCTCCCCTGAGGTACAAGCCTTGTCCACAATTATCTTTGTTTTAACCACACTCTGTACCATCTCCTACTACAGCCCTCTCCCATTTAGCAGCATCATTATAAGCCACTTTTTGGGAAGTGCTCACTACTTGCTTGGCACTTGTATTAGGATAAGCTCCATTATGCAAGTCACAAACTTACCCCAAAATCACAATGATTTAATATGAAAAAGTTATTTCTTGCTCATACTTTATATCCAATGTGAGAACTCTGCTTCACTCAGTAATGTAAGTTGGTGAAGATTCCATCAATGTGTAGCTATGCCATCTAGAACACATGCCTGGTTGGTTGCCACAAAATCATGCCATGGAATCATACCATAAAATCATGAAAAACTGCATATGGGCTTTGAGTCCCTCAGTTATAAAGTGGCACAACTCATCACTCCCACTCACATGTCATTGTTCAGAATTGGTCATAGTTTCCTGCCTAAATTCAAAGAGGCCAAAAAATATAGGGGAACAAAGGAAATATTTATTAAACACTACCATCTTTGCCTTAATACACTATTAAAATATTGTGAAATGGTCCATACTCCCCAAAGCAATGTACAGATTACAGTTATTCTCATTAAACTATAAGTGCCATTTTTACAGAAATAGAAAAGGCAATCCTAAAACAGTTTCACAAAAGATCCAGAATAGTCAAAGCAATCTTGAAAAAGAACAATAAAACAAAGCTGTAGGCATCATGTGTCCTGATTTTAAAATACATTACAAGGCTACAGTAATTAAGACAACATGGTACTGGAAAAAAATATAGATGTAAACACCAATAGAACAAAGTGGAGAGCCCAGAAATAAACCCACAAATACAGAGTTAACTAATTGTTAATAAGGGTGCCAAGAATACACAATGGGTAAAGGATGGTCTTTTCAAAAACAATTGTGTTGTGTATATCCAGGTACAAAAGGATAAAATCAGACCCCTATTTTACACCATACATAAATGTCAAATCAAAATTGATTAAAAACTTAAATATATGACCCAAAACTACAAAATTCCTATAAGAAAACAGAGAAGAAAAACTTCATGACATTGGCCTTGGCAGTAATTTTTTAATATGACACTGAAAGTATAGGTAACACAAGCAAAACTAAACAAGTGAGACTACATCAAACTACAGAGTTTCTATACAGCAAAAGAAATACCTAACAGAGTAAAAAGGCAATATACACCGAGTGGCCAGATTATTATGTCCACCTGACATTTGTAGGCAAATTAGCTATAATTTTGCGTTGAAGTTGCTAGAGGGCCAGACCATTATATATAGGGAAGCAGGTTGTTTACCTTGACAGAAGTGATTTTTTTTCCTGAAGATATGGGTAAACAATGCAATTTAACAGCCTTTGAATGTGGGAGATATATTAGGGACCTGGTGCACAAAAATTTGTGCACTCAGGGAGGGCGGGGGTCCCTCAGCCCAGCCTGTGCCCTCTTGCAGTCTGGGACACCTTGGGAGAGATGTCCACCTGCTGGCATGCCTGGACAGCCTGGATGAGGGGCTGAGGGTCATTTTCAGGCTGCCCACAGCCCCTTCAGGGTTTGTGCACTGGGGGTTGGGAGGGCTGGTGAGTGCAGGCCTGGACGTTTCCCACCGGAGGGCCCATGATCCCATGATCGCATATGCCCGGTGGGCCCCCACTGCTGAGGGGACACATCTGGCACAGAGTTGGGTGGTGAGCCAGGGGTGGACACTGGTGCAGGATCCCTTGGTGGGGCCCTGCTGCTGAGCAAACACACCCAGGGTGGAGCTTGGCTGGTGGGCGTGGCTGTGAGCAGAGGCTCAGCCAGCCTAGGCAGGCAGTTGCAACAGAAGCCTCTGGTTTGCTCTAGCTCCACAACTGCTGGCCTCCATCTTGGCTGGGTTAATT
>PVJC01015908.1:16520-34493 GCA_004026665.1 Murina feae
GAGAGAGAGAGAGAGAGAGAGAGAGAGAGAGAGAGAGAGAGAGAGAGAGAGAGAGAGAGAGAGAGAGAGAGAGAGAGAGAGAGAGAGAGAGGCCGGATTATTATGACCACTTGACATTTGTAGGTAAATTAGCCATACATGCATTGTATGGGATATAGAAGCTGAAGGCCTTTTTGAACACCTTTGCTGTCTGAAGTTACCGAGATAAAATGTCTCCAATTCGCACAGGAACACAAGGATTGGACAGTCGAGCATTGGAAAAAGTCATGTGGTCCGATGAATCATGCTTCCAGTTGCATCATGCAGATGGCAGAGTGAGAATTTGGCGGAAACAGCATGAAAGCATGCACCCCACATGCATGAGTACAACCCTTCAAGCTGGTGGGGGCAGTGTTATGGTTTGGGGCATGTTTTCCTGGAATGATTTGGGCTCTTTAATTCATGTGGAACAATGTCTTGAATAGCAAATATACCTAAGTATCATTGCTGATCAAGATCATCCTATCATGTAGATGGCGTATACCAATGGAGATGTCTTCTTCCAGCAAGACAATGTGCCATGCATGGTGCTCATATTGTGTAGGAGTGGTTTCAAGAACATGAGGGAGACTTTACCTTGCTTAGGTGGCCCCACAATCACCAGATATAATCCAATTGAGCATTTGTGGGATGAAGTTAAAAGAGCCATCAGGCAGCTAGTTCCACAACCATCAGATCTCACAGAACTGGACAGTGCTATTCATCAGGCATGGTGAAAGATTCCTCACATCACCTTTCAACATCTCATGGAGTCAATGCCAAGAAGAATGGCTGCAGTATTGAAGGCAAAAGGTGGCCCAACGAAGTACTGATGGGGTGGTCATAATAATCTGGTCACTCATGTTCAAATATATCCCACATTCAAAGGCTGTTAAATTGCATTGTTTATCCATATCTTCAGAAAAAAAATCACTTCTACTGTCGTGGTAAACAACCTGTTTCCCTATTTGTAATGGTCTGGCCCTCTAGCAACTCCAGTGCAAAATTACAGCTAATTTACCTACAAACGTCGGGTGGTCATAATATTCTGGACACTCAGTATATATATAAAGACAACCTATGGAATAGTAGAAAATAATTGCAAGCCAGATATCTAACAAAGGAATGATTTTTCAAAATTGATAAGGAACTCCAGAATTCAATAGCAAAATAACCCAAATATCCCAATGGCGAAAATGGCATTTCTTCAAAGAAGACATAGAATTAGCCAACAGGTACATGAAAAGTACTCAATATCACTAATGATTAGGGAATTGCAAATAAAAACCATGATGATATATTACCTCACACCTGTTGGAGTGATTCTCGTAAAATAAGCAACAGCAATAAGTGTTGGTGAGGTTTTAGAGAAATTGAAACCCTGTATATTGTTGATAGGGATGGTATAACGTATGGAGTTCTGGAAAACAGTATGGAGTTCTCTCTCCTCTCTCTCTCTCAAAAAATAAAAATAAAAAATAGAACTACTATATAATCTAACCATCCCACAACCAGGTATATATCCAAAAGAATTGAAATATGAATCTAAAAGAGGTATCTTCATGCCTATATTCAGCATTATTAACAATAAATAGTCAAGATATGTAAATAGCCTAAATGTCCATCAATTGATGAATGTAAAAAACAAATGTGATATATACATTTGGGTAATACCATTCATCCCTATAAAAGAAGGAAATCCTATTTGCAACATCAGGAATTATTCTGGAAAAACATTATTCTAAGTGAAATACCCAGTTAGAGAAGGATAAACTCCACTTATATAAGGTATCTAAATAAGTCAAAGAAGAAGAAAAAACCACACAGAATGGTGGTTGCCAGGGGATTGGAGGAGGGGAAAATAGAGAGTTGTTCATGGATATAAGGTTACAGTTATGCAAGATGAGTAAGTTCTAGAGATCTGCTATACAACATCTTGCCTATTGTTAACACAATATTGTGCACTTAAAAATTTAAGAGGGTAAATCTCATGTTAGGTGTTATTACCTCAAACAAAAGCAAAAACAAAACAAAGGAACACAAGGAACTTTGGGTGATGGATATGTTGATTGCCTTGATAGTGATAATGATTATCGCAAATGTAGGCATATGTCCAAACTCATCAAATGCTCAGTTTCTATCTATCAACTGTATTTCAATAAAACAGTAAAGAAATACTCCATTAAGCACTGGAGAAACAACAATGATTAAGACTTGCTATCTTCTTATATGTATCTTGTTGCATAGATATCAAATGGTTTTAATAAAGCCAGTCCTATTAGAATGATGCTGCATAAATAAGCATTTCATTGAGATCAAACAAGTCTCTTTGAGAAGAATCATATTTTAGGATGACTCTTTGGAGTCACGAAACATTTGCTGCAAAACATATAGTTGTAAGTTTAAGACTTAATGCCGTGTACTCCTTGATGAGTGCAGTAAGATTTGGGATGCTTAGAAATAAAAGCTATTTTAGTTCATGTTTATGATAATTTCATGGGAAAGTAGACAAGATCCCCAATGTATTGAGCAAACATTGTACAACTAATTAGGCCATTTACTCCTCAATCTATTTCTCTAAACACAAAGGACAGAGGTTAATGGCTAAGAGATTCTGACCCCACTGGCGACAGGGAGGGTCTGTCTTCCTTCAGACTCAGTTATAAGCCGTTCTCAGGCAGTCCTGGGGCTTCTTCCGGACTCAGTTCACTCTACAAACCTACAAACAAGGCGACAAGCTGACAGGAACTAAGCCAGGATTCTTGGCCTTTTATTCGGGTTCCTTAGCCAAAGGGAAAGGAAGCCACCTTCTGAGGCCAGCCAGCTAGAAATTAAACCTCCCCCGCCTCCCCCTCTTCCTTTACCCTGGCCAGACAGCCTGTGGACAGCCCCCTCAGGCTTCCGGCTGTCCTGGCCAGTTGGGACAGACAGGTCCTTTCCAGATCCTTGTGAGCTCGCCAATAAGCCTTTATTTTTCCCACTCCAGAGCCAAAATTGAGAGATTACAAAGCTACCGTCACAAAATGGTCACTAATAGAGGTCTTAAGGGACTAAGAGGGAAAGAAAGAGTATATGGGTCAAAGAAAAGAAAGTGGTGAGTTTCTAGCAGTGAAGTCATAGTTTTCCAAAGTTTGCTAATAATCAGAGAAAACCTTTTCCTTCCAAGAGACCCCAGGCAGGCTGGAAGCCATGTTTGTGAAATCTGTTCAGAGCCACATTTCATTAGTTTTATTTTATGAGAAGCTTTCGTTTTGAGTATTAACCCCAATTCTCTAATGCATGAAAAATTTAACTTCATGCTTTATGAAGAGGTGTAAACACTGGTACCAGGTCTCTGCTTCCCATACAGACTTCTTGGTGACTTGTGAGAAAGCAGCTAGAGACACTCATTCTTTCAGACTGTATTAGCGTGCACCAGGAGACTCAAGCATGATCACTGAATTCAACCTGCAATGGAGAACTTTTCCAAGATTGGCTTTGGTTCCTCTTGGCCCAGGAGCCTTTCAGACCCAGCCACAGACCCCTCAAGTGGTGCTGACTCTCTCACTGGTCCGGGTCTCATCAAGGGCCCACTGGGCTCTACAAGTCACGTATCTTCTCTAGGACAGTTTGCAGCTGCTGGCACCAAAGCTGCTTCTGCCGCAGTTGAGGGGGAAGGCCCAGTGCACAGCAAGTGCTGTGTGGCCAGTGTGGAGCCACCATACCTCTCCATGGAGGACTGTCTGGCTACTCATCACACCCTGATCCCCATTCCCAAGGACACCAACAGTATTAGTAAAGTATTTGTTGTTGTTGTTAATTCTCATCTGAGGACATTTTCTTTGATTTTTAGAGAGAGTGGAAGGGAGGAAGGGAAGGGGAAAGAGTTGCCTCTCGAACCCACCCCAACTGGGGAGGGGATTCAACCTCCAACCCAGATAAGTGCCCTTGACTAGGAATCAAATCCGTGACCCTTCAGTGCAAGGGCCAACACTTTAACTTCTGAGTGACACCAGCCAAGTCTGTAAAGTATTTATTTCTCAGGCCTAATTCCTTTCAGGCACTCTTTGAATCCCTACCCCTCCTCCCCCGCTTTTCTTTCTAGGAAGCTCCTGTGGCACTGTGGGCATAGCACTGTCTAACTTCATTATTTACAGTTTCTCATGCCAGCTCCTGGACAAGGCAAATGTACTCTTAAGCTCTTTCTACAGAAAAATGGATCTCTATGTATTCTATGTCTACATGACTACCAGCAATCAGGCAAGTAGTTCTTAACAGAACAAAAGCACATTTAACTCTAAAAGTGAATCAACCTTCCAACTTACTAGTAGATTGCAGAATCCAGTTCCAATGATCAAACCCATGTTTCCCAGCAATAACAATTTTAAGATTCGGTCTTCACCCAGCACTCCTTTGCATATATGTGTTTCATTTAATCATCAGCACAACTTCATTACATCAATGCCATTCATATTTTTTAGGTGAAGAAACTAAAGCTCAGAGGATATTAAGTAACAAGATCAATATCACACGAACTATAAAAGATGGAGGCAAGATTTGGCTCCAGCTGTCTTTGACTACAAAGCTCCTTTTCTCCTACTATATCAAGGTGCTCCCATTCCCCCAATATAGTCCTAGGCCATTTGGATGGACAGGGATAACATGGCTGGTAAGCAGGTAAGATTCTAATATCTTTATATCCTTATTATCTCTTCCAAGTTTGTTTTACCTGTTTCATATATGGAGGTTTCATACACAATTTCCCTTGAAGATAAGAAAAGTTGAAACACAAAACACTACACAGTTTATCCTCCTATTTCTGACTGCTGAGGTATCCTCTAAGGATAAAATTTTTGAGGGATCCTGTGACACATAAATTGATTACTAAGTAAACTTACTAGACAATCAGCTATAATACCACTCTTATGGCCCAAATTTTGTCTCATAGACCAAAATTTTATTGAATTAAAAAAAATTAGAATGGCTAAGCTTCAGACTCTTTTAATATCTTTTCTGTTTAGAAAAAATAATAAATTTCCCCTGCTCTTATATTTTTGAAAATAATGGCTATTGATAATTAGGACTAGTGAACTTCTAATCCTAACACTGTCACTAGTTAACTAAGTAACCTTGGGCAAACATGTTACCTTCAGGGATGAGACATGGCAGTTTTTTAAAATGCTATCCATATATAAAATTTTCTGACTCTCTGTAAAATAGGGGATATTTAAAATATGCAGATATTAGAACCTACCTTATTGTCTGTTCCTTTGGCACTTTGGCCTCTTTAAGAATGGATGATGCAATGCCAAGATATGTGGTCTCAAACCTAGCAGTCCTAAGTGTCTCCCCATTAGTCACAATTGACTTCTGGCTTCTTGCTGAACTTTCTTAGCCTTGCTGTTCAATGATGAAACATGTGGTCTAATGTGTTCTCCTCTCTTCTCTTCTCTCTTCCTGATTCCTTTCTTTCTTCCCTCTCAATCAATATCTCTCTTATTGTGTGTGTGTGTGTGCATGTGTGTTTCTTTGTGTGTTAGTGTGTATGTGATCACTAGGCTGAACTCTGATCACCTGAGGTTGGTATATTTCAGGAATTATCCCCTTTTCTCTTGATTTATCAACCTCAGATATTATTATTAGGGACTTTCCTTACTTGCTATGCCTATCTCCCTCTTCAGAAAGGCACTCCCAGATAAACAACAAAATTAAAAGCAGCTTACCATGGTCATTTAGCTCCTCCCAATAAGTCTAGCCCTGAGTTTGGCTCAAAATCCAAGAATGTAATACAGGCCTGTCTGCCAGGCTCCACTGCCTCTCCATTGCTGCTCTTTTGCAGTGAACCAGACTTTTATGAGAACTAACCTTTTGGTACAGACAATCACAGATGAAGTAGACATAAATATGAAGGGTCCTGTTCACCAGAACAGCCAGCTGTCTTTATAACAGATTGCTTATGACATGAAGGTTGAAAATAACTAGAGAGTTACTGAATGAGTTACAGTTCAAGTTCCGAGTATATCAGCACTTGATTCAAGAAATAAAATAAAAAAGTGACTTAGGAGAAAGAGAAATCCTGAATCAGAAATCCCACCTCTTTTCAAGGGAAGCAGAAATTTTAAAAATACTAGACTCTTACAGAAACATTTATAGTGACTATCAGACTTAAAATTTCACTAAGAGTCAGTAATCACTTCAAGACGGTTGCTGTGATCATCTCTTGGTGCTCACAGTGTCTTACAGGTGTTCTCAGTTACCATGATGTTCACTCATTCACCCCACACCACTGTCATTGTTTGAATAGAACTGCTTTCCACCCTGACCCTGCTTCCTCAACTATTGATGAGACTAACTGGTCATAGGTCCCAGTCAATTAGTAGTCTTTCTTGGTCCTCAGTTGGTTCTACTCTTAATACTTGGTAAAAATCAGGGGTATTTTCCTATATACACTCTACACAGCTTGTCTTGCTCCATCGACTGCCTACTAGGCTGGTCATAACAGTGCATATATTTGCTTACTGAAACAATACATTTTACATTAATTAAAATTTGGAAATACCTTCACAAAGCTTTTTCAGAGTATGGCAAGCAGCAAACTGACCCAAATTGTTATTCAAATGATAAGTTCCAAGCAGTGCTTCTATTATTTATCTTTATCCTCATTCCATTGTGTTTCTCTAAACTGGAAAAAGGGTTTAAAAATTATAATAAAACTTTAATTTTGATCTATACTAAATCAAGAATACAATCTAAAAAGCTAATCTAACCGGACCACTTAGTTAAGCATGTCTAGTGTCAGTATGAGGCAAAAATCCAAATTATATGATATAAATTCCCCAAAGAAGAATGAATCTCCCAAGTTCAAATCTCAATCAAACAGTATTATCATTCCATGTGGAAGAGACCCATGCCTTACCGTTAGGAGTCCTCGTCTTTAGGATTTCAGGTTGTCAATCTGTGGTCAAGAAATCCAGGACTCCGCATTCTACAGAAAACAGAAAAGAAAATGAACAAGAAGACATTAGTATAGCTACACATGCAGTGACAAAGCACGGCTTACAAATGGCTAAAGAAAGAGAAACTAAATGAAGCTACATTCACAATCTCTATTAACTAAGCATTCCTGGCCTTCAATAAAAAGATTTCTCTACACAAAACCAGTAAGTGAGGCAATAGCCTCATCCCGGGCCTTAGAAAGCATGCAATGTGGTTATTGTAGGTACTAAGACTGTGTTGGATGAAACAAGGCACATCATAATGCTATTTCCTTCTCAACAATTTTGATGACTTTAAGGGAAGAAGTCTTACATTGGTTAAAGTGTGTCCTTATCTTTGCTAATCTCTTCTAAAAAAACTGAGGTCTTGACAGACCATAAGATTCAGCTATAGCTTATTAATCAGGCTTGTTTCCAGTGTATTTATATTTACATATCTTTTATTTATCACAAGCCATAGGAACTTCCATTTACCTACTTAGAGACAAAGTATTTCCCTTTAAAATGGTTTTAAATTTAAGAATGTATCAATTTTGCCCTAACCAGTTTGGCTCAGTGGATAGAGTGTTGGCCTGCGGACTGAAAGGTCCCAGGTTCGATTCCGATCAAGGGCATGTACCTTGGTTGCGGGCACATCCCCAGTAGGGGGCATGCAAGAGGCAGCAGATCGATGTTGCTCTCTCATCGATGTTTCTAACTCTCTATCCCTCTCCCTTCCTCTCTGTAAAAAATCAATAAAATATATATTTTTTAAAAAGAATGTATCAATTTAAAGAAAATCTTAAGCAAATAACAGTACTTTTAATACACCAATTCAGGAAAAATCATGTAGGTGACTATATCTGTGTAATCTATTTATATAAATAAGACAGGTAAGCATACATGGGAGTATGGAAACTACTTCCAAACAGTCACATATTTTTATGTTAACTTTTGCTCTAATAGTTAGCACAGGGATATGTCTAAGAGTACTCCACAAATACTTATGAATGCATAACTGAACAGGTTTAATGTCTTGACTTAAGAAAATTCCTCTGAGAAGAAGAACAAAACACTAATGGCCATTTTGATGTTCCTATTCCTGGCCTGCCCCCTAAAAACCAACCTTAGAGCAATAGTTCCAGAAGTTTCAGGGTTCAGACAATGGCAGTCCAAGGTTGGAGATCTGCCCGGAGTTTAGACAATAAGGGATGCCCTGCTGTAGAGAATTTAAAAACAATATATCTGACTGAAAGTTGATCTGCCTTTTATCATCACCATCATTGACAATTCTCAACCATGTCAATCATAAAATACTCTGCACCAGCAGATAGCTCCCACCACCTCTCACTTGGTACACTACTGGGTTCAGAAAAGATGGGTTGCTTGCCTAAACTGAGTAAGAAATTATGCTGATAATGACAGACTAGCTGTACCCACAATCTCAGGACTTTAAGAGCTAATGGAAAAGGAAATCTAGGGAAACTTGTCTACTGAGAAAACTCTGAGGGGTCCTGGAGGAGTGTGGTAGAAGGGCTTTGTCCTGGGAACCATCCTGAATGGATTCCAGTGGGCTAGGGAAGGTAATGAAAAATGGATACAGCCCAGAAGCATGGCTCCTTCCTCTGGCCCGAGTGTCTACCAGTTGTGGGGTAATTTCATCTGTACCACTCAAATATTGGCTATTGTATATTGATAATAGCTCTGTGCTTTCTTTTTTTATAAGTTGTTTTGTTGTTGTTTTTTAATCATCACCCAAGGACATGCTTTACTTAGACAGAGGAGGAAGAGGAAGAGGAGGAGGAGGAGAAAGAGAGAGAGAGAGAGAGAGAGAGAGAGAGAGAGAGAGAGAGGAGAGAGAAACATAGATTGATAATCAACCGGTTGCCTTTCATACATTCTGCAAGGGGATCAAATCCACAACCCAGGCATGTGTCCTGACTGGGAATTGAACCAGCAACCTTTTAGTGTACAGGGTGATGCCCAACCAACAGCACCCCAGCTGGACCACTTGTGCTTTCTTGATATCATTGCTTTAAAGATAACCAAGGAAAAGTGTTGCTTTAGTGCCTACAGTCTATCAACTGTGACTAGTTTAACATAAGGGGTTGAGATCAGCTAGTAGTTTTAGGAAAAGTTCCCTCTTTGCTCTTCATTTGTTGCCCATACCACAGCTCATTTCACACCTAATATAATCTCTTCCTGGGTTTTCTTCTTGGTTGATAGCAGGTCTTTGACTTTCTCCGTCCTCAGATGCCAGAGATCACTCCTTTAAACTAAGGCCATGAATTTGATGATTTTTGCTTCTCATTGCCAGTTTCCCGGCTGAAGTAGTACTCAAGGTTTATGCCCTGTTCAATCACAATGATTGAAATAGTCTCCATTTCTACTAAAGCTGACAACTCAAGCCAAATCTGCTATCGTGGGAAAACTGATGATGGAAATCACTGTCAGCACCCTGATTTTTCAAAAATGAAGAATCATAGGCATGAAAAAAATATGTATATATACATTCACATACACACATTTTTGGTATAGGTATATATATAAACATATATAACTAGGGGCTCAGTGCATGAATTCCTGCAACTTGAAAGAAACTGTGGGCCATGAGACTGCAGTGGGGTATAGGAGTGGGTCTCAGCCCATCCTCCATGCCCCCGCTGGGCCCCTCCCACCACAGCCCTCAGTCCCCAGTCTGCCAGCAGCCCTACTCCTGCCACCACAGCTCCTACACACTGAAGGCACCAGCCCTGCTCACACCTGCTGAGAGCGTGGAGCAATTGGGGCTGGCGCCAGCAGTGGGTGCAAGTGGCATCTGCTGCCCTGATCACACCTCTGGAGCAGGGGAAGGTGGAGAAGCCCTAATGGGCAATCAAAGCTCGTAGCTGCTGCTTGCACCCAGTGATGGCACCAAGCTATCGGCCACTCCAGCACCATCAGCGGGTGCAAGTAGGGCCAGTACTGGCAGCAGGTGCAAGTGCCACGTGCGATCACAGCATATGGGAACAAAAAATTTCAGTAACCACCAGAGCCTTACCCCGATGACAATGATCAGCACCCCATCTTGGTCTGGTGCCCCTGCTCACCTGCTCCACCATCCTACTGCGGCCTATGCCCACCATGTTCCATGCATGCCTGCTGGTAGTTAGCACACATCATAGTTACTGGTTATCTGGTTATTTGGTTGCTCCAATATTCAGTCTATTTGCATATTAGCCTTTTATTATATAGGATACTGCATTTAATTTTATTCTTCAAATATATGTTTTATTGATTTCATAGAGAAAGGGAAAGGGATAGAGAAATAGAAACATCAATGAGAGAGAATCATTGATCTTCTGCCTCCTGCACACCCCCCACTGGCGATTGAGCCCGCAACCTGGGCATGTGCCCTGACTGGGAATCAAACCATGACATCCTAATTCATAGGTCAATGTTCAATCATTGAGTCATTCTGGCTGGGCATATAATTTTAATTTAGAAAGGAGATTGAAGCTACTGATTTTCTTGATTGGAACATATTTCCAACAAGAAAGCATCAGGTCTTGCACAGTAAATGATAAACGGTAGCACAGCCCATTATTTATATAAAATGTGCACCAGTCAACCACTGTTCCATAACTGTCATCTGAACCTTGTAACAACCCTGTCAATATTATTACTGTCCATAGAAGCAAATAAACTTTTTCCAGATCTCATTGCTAATAGGGAAGGGATTCAGACTTGTGTTTTTTTTCTATTTGCTGCTCTACCAGACACATTGAATCTACTAAATAGCCCTACAGAAACCCAAAATGCTAAAGAATTATATCAGGTTTAGCATCCTTTCAGAAAAAGAAAAGAGACAATGCCCCAAGTGAAATGCTATAATGTGTAAAAGGGATGTGATGGAGATAGAGAAACCATCCCACTCCCATTTCTATATATCTACATAAACTTTTACAAGTTTTCCCCTAATTAGCCTTTTACATTCTTTCATCCCTTACTATACTTCTAAAGCTACCATTTAGCTAACGTTTTTGAGTTGTTTCCCCTGCCCACACAGACACACACACACATTTTTCAACCTTCTTGTGTTTTTAATCTTCAAATGTTTGATGAGAACACACTGGGTTTAGGGCTTTATGACAATCCACATTCTCTAGGTTGCATTTTCTAGCAAGCATTAGCATAAATACCAATATGTTTACATTATAATTACTTTAATTCCCTTGGCCTCAACCAGATCTGAAGTTTGTCAATCCATAATGATTTTAGGGGAAAGAGATGATTATTGATCCATGAAACATAAATCATAATAAATGCTTGAAACTTGGCACACTGCTTTTGAAACGATCCAACTTTGAATCAGGGAAGACACAAGCCTATATGTTGATATGAGAAAGTTACAATTTTCTAAGTCTTTAGGTTTTCATTTATAAAACAAAGATCAAAATTCTTATATTTATTTTCTTCTCTGTGCAAATATGAACAATTTGGCATCTAAAAAACATTTCAAAAAAATATCTAAAAAAAGGCATGTTTTTCCCTGGAAAAAACTACCAGGTAAATATTATTATAGAATTGGCAAGATCCTTCTCTGGGTTTACAATATAAAGTCAGGACCTTTCCCCTTCGCAGGTTACAACTGGCAGTATTGCAAAGCAACTCATTAGGAAATGAGAATTTTAAATGGCATATGGACAATTATTTACACACATGTCAATGTATAAATGTCTATGTTTAGGGGCTTATTTCTAATAGTCAGATGTTTAGCAATGGTCAAGGTTGATGTTAGAAGCCAAGCTTAAGTGACTACAATTTTATGAGAGATATTTCCATTTTTCTTGTATAATAAAGATCCACCTATTCACTATTCAAAGCATATTTACTGACTACTTAATGTGTGTAAAGTCCTGTGAGTACATACAGAAGAAGGTCTTGTATTTATTGGGCACCTACCACATTCTAGGTGCTGCACAAGGTGTATTTACTGTGTATTTGTGAGTTGTGGGGGTGGGTGGACAGGGAGGGAGAGAAAGTGTAGGAGAGAGAGGAATGGAGTATTCCAGTTTGAATCTCAGCTCTAGGTATCACTGGAATGCATACATATTTGGCAAAATTGTAGACTTACCTATTTGCCCAAGAAACTTAAGATCCTCTTAAGAGAGTACTGCTTCAGACAAACCTACATGGTCCATGACAGTCTCTCATTTGTCAATGAGGTAGGGCACTCTATGACATTGTAACCTTGATTTGTGTTCTGACTAAATTGTTCGTGGACTCATATATGGTACTTGACAATTAAAGAGGTATTTAAATTACATAGGAGAAAGAGAGAGAAGAGAGTCTTTCTATTTTGACAAGGGGGGAGGGTGATATGTACACATGGAAAACTACAAAGAAAACAATGCAACTTTGGCACCTTAAGAGTTTGAGTAAACTAGCCAGGTCACAGTGATGGAAGCACGTCGCCTATCATGACATCATTTTAGCAGCTCCTCAAACCAATAACTTTAGTCTAGTTAAAGTCAGACCCTGCGGTGGAACACACTGCTGGCAGACCTTCTGGTATCAGGAAGCTTGGCCCTTTTGCATGGACCTGGACACTGGTGCAGTGATTTGGCGAAGAAGCAAAGAAGACAGGTATCACAACAGGTATATAAAGTTGATTAGGTGGGTGGCTAATGTTATATGATATTTGAATAAATCTCCTGATACTGGTAAGTACATCTGAGGCACCTCTAGAGGCCAGGATGCTGCAGGAGCTGCATCCTATCTAATAAAGAGGAAACAGGCTAATTGACCCTCCCTCCCACCATCACAAAGATGGCAGTGCCCACAGCCAATAAGGAGGGAATATACTAATTTACTGTCCCACCCTCAAAGATGGTGGCACCAACAGCCACAAGATGTCCAGTCCTCTCAGTCCCCCAGCTGCCCAGGGCCACCGGAGACTCAGGTAATGAAGGCTGGAAGAGGCTTGCACTGCCAGCAGTGGCAGCAGCAGAGATGTGATGGGACATTGCCTTCCCTTGATCACTGGGTCACCTCCTGCCCCTGAGGGCTCCCAGACTGTGAGAAGCAGCAGGCTGGGCTAAGGGAGCCCCCTTTAGTGCATGAATTTTCATGCACTGGGCCTCTGGTTTATTATAAAAGTAGTGAGTGGTCCATCAAGAGAAACACTTTTTACCATTTATGTAACCCTGAAAAACACGTTTTACATGGAAAATATATTTAAACAGCCTTGACAATGAAGGGTCATTGTCCTCATCTTACTGATGAGGAACTGTAGCTCCAAAGAACTAAAATTTCTTGTTAGGGTCCCTATATAGATTGAATGGTAGCCCCTAAAATACACACCCATGTTTGAATCTCCGTAACCTATAAATATTATCATATAGGGCAAAAAGTGTGGTTAAGTTAAGGATCCTGAGAGGAGGAGTTTATTCTGGGTTATTCAGGTGGGCCCTAAATAATGTAATAATGTAATGAAGACATGTTTCAGATCTAAGTTTGTCTGACTTTAACATCTGTCTCTTTGACCAGCAGGTGTGGCTCAGTGGTTGAGCATCAACCTATGAACCAAAAGGTCAGGATTCCATTCCCAGTTAGGGCAAATGCCCAGGTTGAGGGCTCAATCCCCAACAGGTCAATGATTCTCTCTCATCATTGACATTTCTATCTGTCTCTCATTTCCTCTCTGAAATCAATAATATTATATATAGGATATGTATCTTTTTTAAAAAATATGTCTCTCTGGGCCCCACTGGCATGGCTCTGGTGTGCCCTCAATATACGCTGTGGCCATACAGCTCTTGGGCTTTAAAGATACTTACCATTTGCTCTGGTCAGCAACACCTTCCATTTGAAAATAAATTAAGAACTACTGGATATGTTAAAATTTAAACGAGATGTACATGCAGTAAAGGCTATTGGAGCTGAATCAAGAGAACTTGTTATGGGCAGAGGTGACAAGGAAAGAGTTTATGGAGGAGAAGACTTTGCATTGTGAGGGAAAGGATGCATGTAATTAGGTAATTGCGAAGCACCAGGTAGGACATTGTGGGGGCTCTGAAGAACAGCTTGAGCAATATTTCAAGGGAAAAATTAGAAGCCCCATGCAGAGTACACTTGTGTAACCCAGTTTGCAATTGAAAATCTCATATGAAAATGAAAAACTAATTATATTTAGAACTTGGTTGTTTCTGTGATTGCTACGGTGGATTGTTACTACCCCTTCTGGAATCTTAGGTATTCTTATTTACTTCCTGAAAAGCCTTTTCTGAAAAAAATATCTTTTCCACATACATATGCATTACTGAATTGGTCTCATACTACATCTCTTTATGGTCAGGCATTTCCTTTCTGCCCACGTGTCTCTTTCAGTGCCATCTGTTTTGCTAAGGGATTATATATATATATATTATTGATTTTTTTACAGAAAGGAAGGGAGAGGGATAGAGAGTTAGAAACATCGATGAGAGAGAAACATCAATTAGCTGCCTCCAGCACACCCCGTACGGGGATGTTCTCGCAACCTAGGTACATGCCCTTGCCTGGAATTGAACCCAGGACCCTTGAGTCCACAGGCCAATGCTCTATCCACTGAGCCAAACTGGTCAGGGCTTTGCTAAGGGATTTAATGAATTATAAACCAGACCAGCAACATACAGGGCTGAGTTCTTGAAGAATAGGTTTTAGCTTTACGTTTACTCTTCCCCCTTTCCACTAAAGGTGAAGTAATCTTTATAAGAGATAGCATACCTGCATTTTTGTCTAACCTTAATAAGGAAAAGAAGAAAGTCCTTTATCTATTCACTGTGAACAGAGTAATCACAAATTTGTTATGGCTCAAAGAAACAGGAAAAAACAGTAACAGCAAAACATCACAATTAATGCAGTTTTCACTTTATCTGAGAATCCAAAGAACTTGGTTGTCTTAATTTTAGTTCATTATAGCCAAGGATTGATTTAATCTCTGATGTCAGAGGAGCAAGAAAGATATTTATGTCTAGGGTAGTTCCAGATCAGTACTCATAGCCACTATTGGAAGAAGTTCAATTTTCATAAAAACATCTATATATTTTCCACTTGAGAAAAGGGGCTGAGATGGGGTCTGGGGGATGGCAATGAAGCATTCATGCTCTAGCATTGTCGGTCAAGCAACATCTGTATTGTTTTCCTGCTATGGGTGCTAGGGTCTGTCTGTGAGGAATAAAAATGGCCTAAAGTGTCATCTCTGCATCAAAAATTCAGTTAGGGAGATGAGGCATAATGTCTGAAATTTTATTTTATTTTTTAAAAATATATTTTATTGATTTTTTACAGAGAGGAAGGGAGAGGGATAGAGAGTTAGAAACATCGATGAGAGAGAAACATCGATCAGCTGCCTCCTGCACACCTCCCACTGGGGATGTGCCAGCAACCAAGGTGCATGCTCTTGACCGGAATCGAACCTGGGACCTTTCAGTCCGTAGTCCTACGCTCTATCCACTGAGCCAAACTGGTCAGGGCAAATGTGTGAAATTTTAAATAATAGTACCAAACAATCAAAACACAAAGAATCCCAAGTAAAAGTTTAAGACAACAAAAATGGCATAAGACAACACATTTAATTATCAATAATTTCTACAGAATGTCAGAGAAATGGAGAGAACATATCATATTTGAAGAAGTCTGGAAACACTCCATGGCAATACTAAGATTTGAGGTGAATCACACTGGATGGATGTAAAAGGCAAAAAAATAAATATCACCCTAGTTTGGCTCGGTGGATAGAGCATCTGCCTGTGGACTGAAGGGTCTGGGGTTCGATTCTGGTCAAGGGCATGTACCTTGACTGCAGGCACATCCCCAGTAGGGGGTGTGTAGGAGGCAGCTGATTGATGTTTCTCTCTCATCAATGTTTCTAACTCTCTATCCCTCTCCCTTTCTCTCTGTAAAAAATCAATAAAATATATTAAAAAATAAATAAATATCCAGAATCACCAATTGGTGTCTTTCAATATCCTCAGAGATTGCACAAGTACTGTGTTGCCCAAGTGGCAGAATCAACTCTAGTACCTACTGATGTGAGCCAATGCACACCTATTGCCTTTTTCTTTCAATGTGATATAAATGTGAGTGTGCAAACATACATTCTTCACATATTTTAAAAATATGTTCTGCCTGTGGAAGTTCTAATCTTATGGGTATTATCCCTTTGGGAGTTTTTTTGTATGTGTGACTAAGATGACAGTAGCTAATCCTTAAATTAACATGTGAGGACTAGATTTTCCATTTCAAATAGAATGACTCATCCAATGACAAAAAGTGATTGAATTTCCAAGAATAAGCTCTTTCTGATATACCATGTACCTCACTCTATCAATATGAAGTTAATTAGAGGAGTTATTATCCTATATAATAAAGAGGTAATATGCAAATTAACCCTCACACCCTCACAAGATGGCTGCCTACATGCAGGCCAGCAGGGGAGTTAATGAGGGATGACCAAATAACTGAACAAACAGGCTGTGTAGGAAGATCAGGCCAGCAGGGCAGTAAGTGAGGGATGACCAAATGACTGAACAGCAGGTTGCATCGGGCAACCAGGTTGGTAGAGGAGCTAATGAGGGACAACCAAATGACTGAACAAAAGGCTGCGTAGGGCGACCAGGCCAGCAGTGGGGGGGGGGGCGGGGAGTTAGGGGTGACCAGGCAGGCAGGCAGGTGAGTGGCTATGAGCCATCAGTCTAGGATTGCCGCCCCCACCCCATCCCATACACAAATTTTGTGCACTGGGCCTCTAGTTATAATTATTATTACTACTAATGTCAGCCATAATATTATCATTTGATTATCAAATTTGACAGACAAAACTCAGATTCTTGTTCTAATATATTCAACTTAACTACATATCCAACAATTATTAGAGAATGCCTGCTTTACACTAGTGATGTTTTAGGCACTGCAGATATAAAGACGAAGGGTATGGGAGAGGTACAAGGTCTTTGTGTTCATGGAGTTTACATCTATGTGTGTGTGTGCACATGCATGTATGTTGAAGAAACACAGACAATAAACAAGTAATCCAATGAATAAAGGTAATTCAAAGATTGTGCGATATCTGCTACTTTGAAATATCGATGGTATGATGAGCTGGAGAGTGACTGTTGTGAGTGGTGGAAATGGGAGTGCAATAATATTAGATGGCGTGGTCAGTCATCAAAGGCCTCTCTGAGATGGTCACATTTAAATTAAGAATTGCATGAAGCCAGCGATAAATGAATGGAGACCAAGGGGACAATGGTTCAGGCAGAGAGAAGAGCAAGTATAAAGATCTGAGGATGGAAATACTAGTAACTTTATTCAAGAAGAAATAAGAAGGACTGGAGAGAGTGAGAGAGGAGTGGTTGGCAGAAAGCATGAAGAGGAAATAGGCAAAATTTAGACCCCACGGGGCACTTGCAGGCCATGGAAAGGACTTGATATGTCTACTGAGAGAAACTATTAATAGTGATTGCATAAGATCAAACCAAATTTGATTGTATCAGTCTCTAGATCATTATATCTTCTCCACTATGTTAAGACAATTATTGGCATCAAATATTTAAGATAGTTATTTGCAACATCTACTATAAATATAACAATTACCCAGATTGAGATTTATTATTTGCACAGTTTGGTGATTCTGTTGCAGTTTAAATAAAAATTATGGTATTTTTACAATACATAACAGTGCTCCCCATTCCCCCCTCAAATATTATCTACAAAATAAAGATTGGAGAATGAAGGGAAAAAGCCCACAATCTGGAAACACTAACAAATCACCTATTTTCAGTATTTTCGCTCCTTTGTCCTGGAGCATAGAAACCCATGATGTTCTTTGTGTGTGTGTGTGTGTGTGTGTGTGTGTGTGTGTGTGTGTGTGTGTGTGTGTTTCTTAGTCCATTCAATGTGGCTAAACTTTTTTTTTTATTATTACATAAAGTTTTACAAAGATTGGTACATATATCTCTTCTTCCCCTGCCCTTCC
>PVJC01015909.1:0-35348 GCA_004026665.1 Murina feae
CACCCTAGACTCTGACAGGAGGAAGATTTTCATATATGTTTTACTAATTTTCTTTAATCTCTGACACTTCTATTATAGAGAAAGGGCAAATAGCAATATTAAAATATTTCCTCTAATTAATTCCCTTTTAATGTGCACGAATTTCGTGCACTGGGCCACTAGTATTTAATAATTGCGTATTGAAGGCAAATCCTTATGGAAACTTTCAGAGGTAATCAAATCACCCTTAAAAATTATTAGAGCAAGTAACGCGTGTTCTTTCATTTTCAGTTTGGTCTGCTATTTGCTTTTTATTTTGCTTATTGGAAAATATCTTTCCCATTGTTCTCATTTTCTAGAAACCATATAAATTGACTTGGGTCTCTGGTTCCCTTATTGAATTTTCTCATGTGGCATGGAAGTTCAGCTTCACTTTTCTAACAATATAAGAGAAGAATAAGTATCCAAGAAGAAAGCTTGTTCTCTCCCATTTTCCAGGTTCAACATAAATGTAGGCAGGCGAACAGAATGTGCTATCTGTGTGAAGGCAGGTCAGGATGCCAGCCGCCCCGAGGGATGAGACCCACAGCCACACTCCAGAACAGAGGGTGGTGATCCGGCCTTCTCGGGGCCTCTGAAATCGGAATTATTATCACATTGTCTAGGAAGAGAATGCATTTTCATCTTCATTTTTTACTTTAGTTAAGCACGTCTGCTCCTGCCATGGACTGGATATTTGGATCCTGCAGATTTAAAAAAAAAAAAAAAAAACATAACACAAAAGTCTGAAACTCCTGCTGATAAACCATTTTCGCTCTGACAGAGGAGAAAGAAAGAAGCCTGGCTTTATAGTTGGCATGCTGGAAGCTCTCTGGTTTGCCTTCCAAATGGAACAGGACGGTGTGACCTTTCCCGGGATCTTACACTGGGGCGTGAGAAATGCTTTGATGAGAAAGCCTTCGCACACCTTCCGTGGGAGGTTTCCCACAATTACACGCTTCTCATTTTGAAGAAGTGTCTCTTTTTCGCTCTCCTGATGTTTAGTCAACATCTTTTTCTTTCGGGACTTGGTCTTATTAATTACAGTGTACTCCGTCTTGCCTGGTGAAATAAGTCTCTTTGCTACTTGGATCTTTTTAAGACCTGTAGGTGGTTATTATGTTCCCTCCCTTGTCCATTCGCCAGGCAAGATGAATTTTATACCTTCTTTTCCCTCATAGGATTAATTCTTCTATTGTGTAAATTATTTCAATCTCTCTTCTCTGAATTCTCTTCCAAGATGGTTTACAAATCTGAAGTGATTAGATGTCCCAATGCTAGTTGACCCTGTGCCATCACTACGCTGGACCGTTAACGTTTATCAGCCATCTAATCCTCAGGACAGCTCTAATGACTCAGCCTTGGATTTTAGCAATTTTGCTGAAGAGCATGGGAAGGTTCAGTGTGTGCCTAAGGTCACTCGTCTCAGAAGTAGCAAAACTAAGGGTGGAATTCAGGCCCCTGGTTCTGAAGACTACGTCTTAACCACCAAATCACATTGCCTCTCAGCCACTGCTGGCCTTTTGCGTTAAATGTGAATTATTATTTCCTTTAGTCACCATATAAGCATATTTATAGAAAAACAAAAGTCAAATCAGAGTGAGGAGAAAGTATATGTAAATAGTAAGCTTCTCTTACTATTTAATCCCATCTCGAAATACAAATCAATCTGCCATTCTCTGTCATTTCATGGGCTCCTTGAGATATTTTTACTCCCTTTACAATGCAAGTATTTCCAGGGAGAGTTATATTTTAGCTATTATCAGTTAACCTTGTATGTATATCTTATTGCGATAAAAAAGCAAGTGAAAGTTAGGTGACAACATAAATTGGACACTTGCATATATTTTGCTTGCCTGAAAGTGGACACCTCTACTCTCTGATTTTCTGCAATTAACATTTTTCAATAGGTTAAAAAAAATACTCACTTTTTAAATGGATTACTCTGAATTGTAGAGTATGCTGGGTTATACAATATCTGCAATCATTATTTTTTTGTTAATTTTCACCTGAGGATTTTTAGAGAGTGGAAGGGATGGAAGGAGGGAGAGATAGGGAGACAAGGGGAGAGAGAGAAAGAGAGAGAGAGAGAGAGAGAGAGAGAGAGAGAGAGAGAGAGAGAGAGAGAGAAACATCGATGTTGGAAAGACACATCAATTAGTTGTCTCCCACACACACCCCAACTGGGTGGGGGATAGAACCTGCAACACGCGTACATGCCCTTGACCAGGAATCAAACCCGAAACCCTTTGGTGTGCAGGCCGGTGCTATAACCACAGAGCTACACCAACCAGGACTTCAGTCATTTTTTAAGTTTAACACCATCTGCCTGGCCAGTGTAACTAGGTGGTTGAGCATAGACCTGTGAACCAGGAGGTCACAGTTAGATTCCTGGTCAGGGCACATGCCTTGGTCGTAGGCTCGATCCCCAGTGTGGGGTGTTCAGGAGGCAGCCAATCAATGATCTCTCATCATTGATGTTTCTATCTCTCTCCCTCTCCCTTCCTCTCTGAAATCAATAAAAATATTTTTTTAATTCAACACAGTCTAAAAAATTATGTATTCACTCATTCATTCACCAAATCTTTGTGGGGTACCTGTGGTGTTGCAGGCATTGAAATAAGTGTGATATATTTGAGAGTAGGGGAAGGTGTCAAATAAACAGGTGTCCTGATCTAGATCATAGTAATGGAGATGAAACAAGAATTGAAGACATTTAACACTGATAAAACCACTACAGACAGGACATATTCCCAAATAGAGATGGCAAACTAAACTTTTATCCTAAAATTAAATCTGAATAAACATATGTACTTACAAAAATTAAAGCCATGAAACAATCAATCTACTGCCATAATAAATTATGTACTGAAAAAGTTAACAATAAAATTTTCTTAAATAACATGACCAATGAATAAAATGACTAGCCCAATACCTTACTTACAGAAAATATTAATAAATATTTTAAAAGGAGCAATAATGAACACAATACAACTCCAGCTGTGCAAAAGTTGGTTGCTTCTTTTCTTTATATAATGGATCTGAACCTATTATCCAGGAGCCCACCTACTCCTAGGTAATGAGGAAATTACATCACCATCATCATGCAAATAATTATCTTACTCTCTTCTATTATAAAACAAACTCTTTCTGGTAAATCCAGTCTCTAAATTATAGACGTTCAGGAATTTCCCCAACTTTACTCTTTGAACATCAAAAAGAAACAAGATAGGGGAGGAGCATGTCGTCACTTCACTGTCGGTAGGGTCTTCACTGTTGGCTAAAACTGTGTGACTCCTTTGGTCAGGACCCCAATAGAGCTGGCTACCTCCCCACCTGAAGTCATAGCTGGGGGAACCCCTGCTCTCCTCTCTCCTAAATCTAACTACAGATGCCCTCACACCTGTCTAAGATTGGCTCTCCATGAATTCAGCTAATGGCTCTATCCAAGTCACGTATTCAAAGCATCTGGGCATCTAAGTGAGTACCTCCTATAACCTTTAGAGGCAGTGACCCTAAGACACCTCTCCCTTCCACCATCCTATTTCTCTCATCTGAGCCTCATTCACATATATCAAGAGATCTGAGTCTGAAAACCTAGCTACACAAATATTGAAGACAAAACCAATGGAATGAGGCAAGGCAGGGGAGGGTGAGTGGGAAAAGATCAACCAATGAACTTGTAGGCATATATGCATAACCCTTGGACACAGACAATGGGTTGGTAAGGGTCTGGGATGGGGCAGGGCTGGCTAGAAGAGGTCAGTGGGGAGTAAGAGGGGAATAATGTAATGCTTTCAACAATAAAGATTATAATCAATTTTTTTAAAAAGCCAATGGAATGGCCCAATGTCTTCTTTGAACAGCTAACCATTCAGTCGCTCTCTATTGCACTCTCAGTTTAGGAGCCCTGCCCCAGGTTGCTATTATTGTCTCCTAATACTTTGAACTTTTGGGAACTTGTTCACTTTATTTTAACTTTTCATATTTGTTGTGTTTGCTTAATATGCATAGTCTTTGTGTCAGGCACATTCAAATTCCCTCACCAATATTTTTTCTTATAAAGGGGAAAAGTTTGTCTCTCTTCATAAAGTACAGAAAGACTGGCTGTACAAAAATATTAGCTTTCTTTTCTCCCTAATCAGATTCATGTTTTAGTGTATACATTAAAAGAAGAGACGAGAAACATGCTGAGAAAGAGCTATTTTTATAATCACCATGGACTTGCCCTTTACCTCATCCCCCGTTTCAAAAAAAGATAATATAAAGTTTCATGCTGGCATCTTCACCGCAGTCGGGAAGAGAATGAGCTCAACTGTGTATGTAAAAACTTCGTTGTTTTCCTTTGATTCATCTGATAGCATCACACTGGGTCAGTTTCTTGTTTATGCTATCTTTATTGTTTCTGGTCTTAAAACAATAAACAACCCTAAGTGGTTTCAATTACAGCAGCAAAACTGAGCAAATGAACTTTGGCTTTGTTTCATGTTGAATCGGGGGTTTTTATGATTTTATAAATGGTGATGTTTAGGAACCTAGCCAACGCCGTTCTATAAACAGTGAAGAGTCACATTTGCCAGCTCTAGGCCTTTAATCACCCAAATATTCTTCCCCTGATATAAATAAAATACTTTTAACTTTGTTCCACGGAGATGAATAGGGATGATTAAGTTATCTGTGGCTTCAACAATTTGCATAAACAAGATATTGGAATGATTTTGCAGGTCATGTATCCACAAGCTGATACTGGAATTTTTTTTTTATGTCTTTTTTAACTGCAGAGAAAGGTTAGCTGTCACTCATTTTTAACTAATATAATGCACAGTGGTATCAGAAAGGATAAATTAAATGGTAAATATGCGGTGGCAAACAATGACCTCCCCCTTCCCAAACTCAGTGGCTTCACAGAGTGAAAGGATACACTTGAAAGTACGTAGTCAGTCAGGGAACAACCCTACCTCATGTTTCCACAATCACCTGGGCAGGGGGAATTCTGGAGGTTCTTGCACCAACAATTAAATGCTCCAGAACTAGTGACATTGGCCCTCAATAAACAAGGAGTCCAGGAAATCCAGCCTTCCATTTGCATTAGAGCAGTAAAAGCACTGATTCATTAACAGAACCTGGTGTTTCAATCTCATGGAATACTAGAGGCCCAGTACACGAATTTGTGCACCAGTGAGGTCTCTCAGCCTGGCCTGTGGGATCTGGCTGAAACCAGTTCTCCAACGTCCCCTGAGGAGTCCCAGATTGCAAGAAGGTACAGGCCAGGACCCACCGGTGCACGATCGGGGAGAGGAGGGATGAGGGAGATTGGCCAGCTGGGAAGGGACCACGGGAGGGCTCCAGGGTGAATCCAGCCCCTCTCACTCAGTCCCAATTGGCCGGACCCCAGCAGCAAGCTCACCTACCAGTTGGAGTGTCTGCCCCCTGGTGGTCAGTGCACATCATAGCGACTGGTCAACCAGTCAACTGTCTGCCCCTTGGGGGCCAGTGAATGTCATAATGAGCAGTTGAATTGTCTTAGCATATCATCAGCATGTTATGCTTTGATTGGTTGAATAGTCAACCAGACAACTGGACACTTAGCATATTAGGTTTTTATTATATAGGATTGGAAGGCGAAACTTCATCTGTTAGTGAATGTATCAGTCAATTATGACTGTCATAACCAAACTCCATAGACTGGTGGCTTAACCAAAAGAAATTCCTTTCTCACAGTTCTGAAGGCTGGAAGTCCAACATTAAGGTGTAGGTAGGTTTGGTTTCTCCTGAAGCCTCTCTCCTTGGAGTTCAGATGCCCACCTTCTCACTGTTCTTCACATGGCCTTACCTCTGTGCAAATGCATCCCTAGTGTCTCTTTTCTGTCTTAGAAGCACACTACTTATATTAGATTAGTGTCCACCCTCCCTATTGGCCTCATTTTAACCTAATCACTCCTTTGAAGGCCTCGTCTCCAAATATGATCACATAGATTAAGGCCCACGCAACTGATATCATTACATCTTTCAAGGTTCTTTCTCCAAATGCAGTTACATTCTGAGGTACTGGAGACTGGAACTTCAACATACGAATTTGGGGGAGACATAATTCAGCCAATAACAGTGAACATCACAGCATGTCTTAGCAATTTAAATGTACAAGTTGAAAATAATTTGCAAACAAAAGTGAGATGGAACAATACTGTGACGCCTACATGTGGCATTTTAAGAGCCTCAAGTATGAGAAAATTTTCTAATAGAAAGTCCTTCTCTAATTCAAGTGTATTAGGAGATATTAATAGAAAACTTTGAATAGAAAATTTAGAATATTGCCTATGCTGTTCCAATGAGCTGTTTCAAGTGCTCAAAGAATATGGTAAGTCTCAATTATTATTAAATTTAAAAGAGAAAAAAATTCCAAGTAAAAGCTATTCTCACATTAAGAGTTAGAATTTACTCCTCATAAAACTGAAGAAATTATGTCAATAAAATGATTTACCTTTAGAGGTCTGTGGCTTATTCTTCATCAGACCACTCATTAAACATGTTGACTCAGTAGGATTAGGGAAAAGTGTATTTACATTTACGTCAATGCATTTTCAAAATGTAGTTCTGTGGAATAAACTTGTCTTGCACTTTTAACTCTAAGCCCATAATTATTTATTATTTTTTATGTATCCTTTTGCTAATCTGCTAACCTCGCTGAGCTTCCATTTTATTATATGTACAAAAGAAGATAGTAAGACTGACTTTTCACCTTTCACAGAGGATAATAGTTGAAAGTGGGTTGTAAATAGGCATCATATAAAATGTAATGAAAGCCAACATTAGAAGACAAAGATCGCTGAGATATAAGAGCAGCGTTTTATGAGGGGTTGGCGGACATGGTGAACCATCAACAGAGAAAGGTTGTTAATTTTTGTAAGATTCATTTATACTCTTCTCTCCTGTAGATGTATAAACAAATTCAATAATTCAATTCAGATTTATTTCAGTGGATCTTTTATTATATCACATAACTGTATTTCAACTAATATAAATCATAGAAGTCATCTAATACGAGAGATAGTGCTGATCACACTAAAACTAATCAATTTAAAATACACTGAATACGTGCCAAGACTGCATAACTTTATTTTTTTTTTTTTACTGCACAGATGTTTCTGCAAAGGAAGCAATATTGCAATGAGTCCAGGAGTAATAGTAAATGCTATTTAAGAAATAGAAAACAGAAAGGAGATAGTAGAAGGCTAGATTAAAGAACAGAATGCAATTTGTACAAATTGTCTAAATACAGGTTTTTTGCAATGGTGTAGATCATTACCCCTTTAAGATAATTATACCATTGGTATTAGCAAATAATATGCAAGTCATAGTGTTCCAATTCTTTACTCATTTAAAAGCATTCTTAGCTTTTTTCCTCAAAGATCCTTTTCTATAGAAATATTGGGTGACAATTTTTACCCAGGACAACTCAAATTACATTCATTTCTAATCTCCTTCTACTCCTTATAAGAAACATATGTGCCTTGTACATGACCATCACTCTGAATTTTTTAATTTCTGAAATCCAGGACTCAGGATGTCCCCTGTCCTTCCACCAGTGCCATCCTAATAATTCCGTTGTCCTTTCCCTCACAGGCTCTATTTCCTCTTCTCCCTGGTTCCCCAGTCAGTTGTCTCTCTGCATTGCTTTGTCTCCTAGGCTGCCCTGAAGTTCACAGATAGTCCATTTAACCAGGTTCTCACCAGCATCTTAAAACCACATATATCGCACCTACCCACTTTATTCATCCATAATATTTAGTATATTTCACAACTCATTTTCTCACTTTGACACAGAGGCTGCCAAAGCAGAGCCAACTAATGACCTCAAATGACCTCAAATTCTTGCATTCCAAACACCTCCAAATAATGAACACCTTTTAATTTACCTTTTATCAAAATTAAAATTAGTTTACTCATAAGAATTCCTTTCCTTGCAAAAAATACAAGAAGGAATACAAATGGAAGTAAAAATGACTTAAAATCCCAGTCTCCAGAGGCTATTAATATTTTAGTTAATGTCCTTCCATCTCTCTCACTCTCCACCTTTCAGAGAATATTTTGGAGAGGATCAAATCTATCAGTCTTTTCTTGTAAGTTCTGAATTTGCTTCATGTTGACAAAGAACCACCTATCCCAAGAGTTATCAAATATTCACCACTTTTATTTATTTAACCTTGTTTTTATACTTAAATCTCTGAGTCGTTTGCAAATTTTGATATGCATAGTAAGGAAAAGATTGGCCTTTATTATTTTTATGAGGTTAGCCTGGTTTTCAACAATTGTAAAATACTAACAATTTTACAAGGTTGATCCAACATATATTGAAAAACCCACCTTCATCTTATGAGCCTTAATATCTTCCTCATAATATGTTAACTTGTTATATTTACTCAAATCTATTGCTGGACTATGTATTTGGATCCACCTATCAGCCAGCCTGGGCATGTGGCAAATCTATGATGCTTTAATTACTGCAACCTTGTTATATGTTTTAATATCTCACCAAGCACAATTTCCCTCATTATTATTCTTTATAAAACACTTTTTAAAATCTTATTACTTTATTTTATTTGTATTAATTAAAAATAGCTTCAACTTTTGGACTTACAACAGTGATCATGCACTCTTTCTCTTCTTTCAGTAAACCCTCTACCATTCAAGAATTATTTTTTCTCTCAGCAAATTCAGTAACCTCAGCATATAGAGCACATGGAAATTATTCAACTTGAAATCTTTACCTTCCCAGGCTACCTCTCCAAGTGTCCTACATTAAATCCAATGTCATATTATACCTGTCTCAAGGCACTTATATTTTGACTTGCATTGCAGTTATTTAGTGCATTTTTCATTTCATGAGTAGATTATAAACTCCATGAGATCAAATATTTCTCATTACATCATACACTTCTACTTGGAGGCAGCCTATACTCATTGGCTCATGGCTCCTTCTTTCATTTTAGTCAACAGTGGAGAGTTGCTCTAACATCTCTCCACTGCTCTGACATCTGCCTGTCTTTTATCTTCTCTCTCACTCACTCTGATACTGCCACTTCCCTCTTGTAATTACATTATGTAATTACATTATCCAGATAATCCAAGATGCTCTTCTCATGTGAGATTCCTTTTTTTAATTATTTATTTTTATTTTTTTCCTTTTCATCTGTCCCTCCATGCCCCACCCCTTTGGAGGCTGTCAACTTGTTGTCAGTATCTATGTTTCTGTTTTGTTTGTTCATTTGTGTGCTTTTTTATTCCACATATAAGTGAAATCATGTGGTATTTGTCTTTATCTAGCTTATTTCACTTAGCTTAATACCCTCTAGATCCATCCATACTGTTGCAAGTGGCAAGCTTTCATTTCTTTTTTATTGCTGAGTAACATTCCATTGTGTATCTATTATCTATTTATCTAATAATGGACTCCTAGGTTGCATCCATATCTTGCCTACTGTAAATAATACTACAATGAGCATAGTATTTATAATCCTACTAACAATATTGAGGGTTCCCTCTTCTCCACATCCTCACCAGCACTTATATTTTTTTCCTCATGAAGCTATTAAGAAAACAAAAAGCTTAAACACAGTTGTTAGAGCCACATTTCTAGAACATCATGTTCTCTAGTTGATAGAAGGATGCTAAGCAGGATGAACATGGGAAATGGCAAACTGTATCTACCACCTCCTACTGATTCTGCTCTCTTCTTTGACCAATAATTCAGCCAGAATGAGAAACACTGGACATGAACAAAGTAGTCCTAAGCAGAGAACAAACAGAAAGCCAGGATAAGCCCACATGAAAAGTATTTGAGGGCATAGCTAACCCAAGGTAGGGTAATTCTATTACTGTGGTGGTCCCCCTTAAATTCATCTTGGGGTGAAACCCTCACCCTCAAGGAGATGATATTAGGAGATGGGGACTTTCGGAAGTGATTAGGTCATGGGAACTCCATATTAGTGTCTTTCTCTTTTTTAAAATATATTTTTATTGATTTCAGAGAGGAAGGGAGAGGAAGAGGGAGATAGAAATATCAATGATGAGAGAGAATCACTGATCGGCTGCACACCCTACACACCCCCATCTGGGGATCAAGCCCACAGCCTGGGCATGTGTCCTTGACCAGAATCGAACCCTTCAAGCCACAGGCCAATGCGCTATCCTCTGAGCCAAACCGGCTATGGCTGTATTAGTGTCTTTCTAAGAGAAGTTGGAGAAAATTCCCTTGCCTCTGCCACCATGTGAGGACTCAGTGAAAAGATGGCCATCTATGAACCAGAAGGCAGGCTCTCACTAGACACTTAATCTGTAGATGCCCTGATCTTGGACTGTCAAGCCTCCAGAACTGTGAGAAATAAATGTTTGCTATTTATAAGCCACCAGTCTATAGTATATTGTTATAGAAACCCAAATGGATAACCATCAAACAACAACAACAATATGCAAATTGACTGAACAGCAGAACAGCCAGTCACTATGACATGCACTGACCCCCAGGGGGCAGACGCTCAATGCAGGAGCTTCCCCTGGTGGTCAGTGTGCTTCCACAGGGGGAGTGCTACTCAACCAGAAGCCATGCTCATGGCTGGCAAGCACAGCAGTAAGCTCAGCACTGCTAAGGATGTCTGACAGGTGGACCTAAGCCATCAGTCAGACATCCTCCAAGGGCTCCCAGACTGCAAGAGGATGCAGGCCAGGCTGAGGGATGCCCCTCTCCCCAAGTGCACAAATTTCATGCACCAGGCCTCTGGAAGTAATAATAATTAGCTAGGTAATTATTACTTAGACACTTTGCTATTTGCAAATAGCATTCAAGACACCCCTGAGCAGAAAATTCTGGTGGACTCAAGATGTGTGGGAGTTCAAGACCCAAAGAGAGCTCAAGATAAGCATGTTGTCTTCATGACTAAGTGGGGATGTTGAGCCCTGAGAGGCCATGCTACCCATTAAACTAGCACTTATTTCAATTGCTGAAAGAAGGTGATAGTATTCTAAGAAATAAAAAGCCAAAGAGATGCCATTTTTTCCTTTTTTCCTTATGTTACTTCCCCATGTTAACCAATCTCTTATGCTGAAAATGATTACATAAAATGCAGGAGAAAGATAGGACACTCCTACCTTTTTCTTTCTCTAATTCCTTAGTTATCAAAAAGCTGAAGATAGAAGCTATTGGTAAAGTCACCATTTATCCCCGCTTTGCCATCTTCTACCTCCCCACAATCCTCTTGCCTCTGGCTATCACCATACTGTTGTACCAGTCTATGTGTCATATATATATATGAAATAAAAAAGCCAAAAGAATGCCATCCTTTCCTTTTTTACTAATGTTACTTCCCTGTGTTGACCAATCATTTATGCTGAAAATCTACTTTAATAAAAGAGTAATATTGAAATTGACCGTTTCTCTGGGACACCTAAGCCATGTCCACCAGCCAATCAGAGAGGCTGTATGCAAATTAACCCAGCCAAGATGGTGGCCAACCACCACGAAACTAGATCAAACAGGAGGCTTCCATTGCACCAGGAGTAAACTGTCTGCCTAGGCTGGCTGGGCCTCTCTCTGCTAAAGGCAACATAGTTGCAATTATAGAAGCCATAGAGCTGAAGCAAACAGGAAGCTTCTGTTGCACCAGTGATGGAGGAAACTGTCTGCCTAGGCTGGCTGGGCCTCTACTAAGGCAACATTGTTTCAATTATAGGAGCCATGGAGCTGAAGCAAACAGGAAGCTTCGTTACCTGCCTCGGCCTTGGCTTAAAGTAACAGTGTTTCAATTATAGATGATAAATAAACCCCAGAAACCTGATTCCAGACAGCCTTGCTGGGACGTTGGGTCAATGGGAGCTGTGGGCAGCCTGAAAACCTGAAAACGGCCCTCAGCCCTGCACCTAGGCTGGCCAGGTACCCCAGTAGGGACCTGAACCCTGAAGGGACTGTGGGCAGCCTGAAAATGGCCCTCAGTCCATCACCCAGGCTTGCCACACCCCAATGGGGTGAGGGTCCACACTGCGGGGCTTGGCCATCCTTCAAACAGCCATTAGCCCCCACCCAGGCTGGCCAGGCATGCCAGCAGGTGGATATCCCCTGAGGGGTCCCAGACTATGAGAGGGCACAGGCCGTGCTGAGGAACCTCCTGAGTGCACAAATTTTTGTTTTTCTTTTTCTTTTTCTAATTTTGTTTTTGTTTTTCTTTTTCTTTTTCTAATTCCTTACTTATCAGAAAGATGAAGGTAGAAGCTATTAGTAGAATGTGTACATATCAAAAAGTGATATAGAAAAAGTTGAGTTAGTTTTGGGTAGTGTTTCCACTGTTCTGGTGTGAATAAAATATATATGCATGTATGAGTTACAAAATATGAATTGTGTAATTTGGATGATTCCTCATAAGAGTGAAATGCTCCTAAATTTGCATTGAAAGCTGTCAGAGGGGCGGGGTCTTGGGCAGCTGAGTGAAGACAAGTTGTTATTGATTACCACCAGATTTCAACTTCTTTTGTGGGTCCCCAAAAATGCTTTTCCTCTGACACTGCAAGAACCCCACTTCCACCAGCAACAAAGGAATACACACACACACGCACACACACACACACACACATGACACATAGACCGGGACAACAGTATGGTGATAGCCAGAGGGCAAGAAGGTTGTGGGGAAGTAGAAGATGGCAAAGGGGGATAAATGGGAACTTGACTTTAGTGGTAAATTCATGATGTAGTATGCAGATGATGTTTTATTGAGTTGTACACTTGAATCTTGTATGGTTTTATTAACCAATATCACCCAAATAAATTCAATTTAAAAAACTGATATTGCACAAAATAAAGATAAACAGTGAAATTCATGCTAATTTAAATTTTTAATTTTTCTTTTACTTCGAATATGAAATAACAAATAAAATTTATCATAATAAGTCAGAGAGAAATCATGAAAGGAACAAAAAAAAACTTTATGTTAGTACCTTTAGCAGAATTTTTTTTCTGCTTTTTGAACAAGGTTACTCACATTTTAATTTTGCACTGGACATTAGCTTGTTGATTTGAGAATAAGATAATTGACATGGAATTGGGTTGCACGGAGATCAAAACCTTGAAAGAATGCAATCACATTTCTGCTGTCCTCTCTTGAGCATAGCTTAATTCTCAACATTCACTGCTTTCTTTAATAACTGCATCACATAAGTCTCAAAGGTTTCTTTGTTCTGCCTTAAGACCCTCGGTAATGTGCCTCTTTCCATACATAAAAAGTTATGTCCTCTCTTCCTCATGTTACCTGGACTCTGTAACCTTTGGTTCCACAGCACCACACCGCAGATTACCCTCGCTCACATTAACATAAAGGCTGGCGTGTGTGCCATGCTGAACCTGCACGCAACTGTCTAAATAAATCTTCTATGGCCTTAATTACAGGTAAGACCATGTAAAATGTAACTCCTACAGATGTTCCCCATGAAAATGAGATAACTCAATCATTTTAATGGAAATGTTGTAATTCAAACATTTCCTTGGTGGGAATTATAAACTCCTCAAAGCTGACCAGAGTTTATAAACTCGCAGTGTTTTAGTGGAGCTATTTTTAAAAGTGTTGATGGTAAGAGGGACAACATGCGTATTTATTTCTAAGAGCAGAGCTGTGTTGCTTTATACTTCAAATGAGTGGTTTAAACTGGCTTCTCCTGGGCACAGATCTGCGGAGCTGCATGGGCGCCAACAAAGAGGACCAAGAAGGACTCTGGACCTCTTTCCTGCACCAATGCTCCAGGCATGGCAGCTCCAAGTATAAAGCTCCACGCCCAGCTAAGCTTTTGTTTGAAGAAACCATCCCAAGGCCTGTAGGGAAACACAGCGAATAACAAAATTCTCCTCATCATCGCACAGAATCGCCGGCTTTAAAAGACAGAATGAATCAAAGATAAAGAAAACATGAAGAATTTTCTAAATAAGAGAAGTTTCGTCTTTCAGCAATGATTTTTATAAGTTCGCCACTGGTAGACCCACTGGAATTATGCGTTTTATACTCTTTTCTTCTGAAATGGAAACATCATTTTCACATTTCTTTTTTCTTCTACTTTTTTGGGAAAACAGTCTAGATTATGAACATCAAGGACCTAGAATGGCAATGCATTCCTCCCCATGTCATAGGGTGCTGACTGCCTGAACTCTCTCTCATTTGGAGGTATTACAGTAGTATAGCATGCTTTGGGACATTTTGATTCATGCTACCCAAATCAGTGTAAACTGAGAAAAAAAATCACCAATCCATGAACCACATTCTCAGAAGATCATAACCTGGGTGTCAGATATAACCTGTGCAGACCCTGGATATTCTACACTCTATCATCCCTTTATGTTCACAAATAAAACCCTGCATTTCTATATTTCTTTACATCAAAGATATTCAAGTTTTCATCGCTTACTTTTTATACTGCAAAGGCTACATGTTCTTTTATGAACTTAATAAATAAGAACAGATATTTCTATAAATATTTAAATGTGTTTCCTTCTGGTATTTTCCCCAATACATAACTATATAAATGATTTTTCCTTAAAAATACATGATTCATATATGTATTTTTTAACCACAAAAAAAAGTGAAATAAGCCTTTTTGGTATATATTCTCTATATAAACTTTTACCATAACAATATCATGAACATTCTTCTATATTATTAAGTGTTCTTCTATACTATTCTAATGAATAAGTGGTAGTGTAGAATAATAATGTATCATAACATTTTAACAAATTCCCTTTGATGGGAGTGTATCTTACAAGGCTGTGATGACTCTCCTCATTAATCCATTTTTTTCAAACAATTTGTTTGGTTAGGTTTAATTCCTAGATAGAAAATAAGCAAATGAAAAACTAAAGAAAATGTTTAAAATTTCTGGATATATTATATTAATTTTCCCAACTAACCACTTCCTTTCCCTTAAGAAAATCCTGCCCTGACCGGTTTGGCTCAGTGGATGGAGCGTCAGCCTGTGAACTGAAAGGTCCCAGGTTTGATTCCAGTCAGGGGTATGTGCCTTGGTTGCCGGCACATCCCCAAGGCGGGTGGGAGGAGAAGAGGGGGTGCAGGGGGAAGCTGATTGATGTTCCTCTCTCATTGATGTTTCTGGCTCTCTATCCCTCTCCCTTCCTCTCTATGAAAAATTAATAAAATATATTTTAAAAAAAGGAAAGAGAAAGAAAATCCATCACCCATTGCCATGTGATTAAAATGCCTTTTGTAGAAGGAATATTTATTCTTGTCCCATTGTCTTTGATCATGAATACATACACACTGCTTTGGTCAAGTGCATATAAGAAGATGTGACCCATACTACATCCAAGTAATAGTTTTAAGGACGTTTGCATTTTTGCCACAGCTTTCTTGCTCCTTCTCCTCTGACTGTATGTCCCAAGTGAGGGTTGTTCCATCACCCTGAGTTCCAGCATTTAAATGGCCCATGCAAAGGAGCCATGTGGATCAAAGCTCTCAACCTGCTGTACTGACATCAGTGGCTATAGACACAGCCATGGCCAACAGGAAGAGAGTGAAGCCCACCACCAAAAAAGGAAGACATAAAATCAGCAAGAAGTATACCTTTTTCTTTACAGCCTACTAGATTTCTTTACTAGATTGGAGGGTTGTTTGTGACTAATATACTGTAGCAAATGTTAATTATGATAAATCATACAAATAGCTGTATTTCTTTTTTTAATATATTTTATTGATTTTTTACAGAGAGGAAGGAAGAGAGATAGTTAGAAACATCAATGAGAGAGAATCATCGATTTAGCTGCCTCCTGTACACTCCCCACTGGGGATGTGCCCGCAACCAAGGTACATGCCCTTGACCGGAATCGAACCTGGGACCCTTCAGTCTGCAGGCCGATGCTCTATCCACTGAGCCTAACCGGTTAGGCAATGGCTGTATTTCTTCACATTTAACCTGTATCCACACTTGTACCACTCAGGATGGACCCCAAATTGATGTCAAGACCAATGATGCCACACACATACCAAGAGGGTATGAAAAGATGTACCACTTGGGTAATATTAGGGAAGAGGAGAGCATTCTCCCATGTTGATTCAAACATGGCTTGAGAGAGCAAGAAAGGGATCTGCCTTGGGCTTTTATGATAGTCAGGAGGTGATGCTGGGGCAAAGGTTCCTGCATGAGGAGGCGCTTGAGTGATTTGAACTTCCCACTGGCTCCCAAGGAAGGTGCACTGAAGCTTTCTTACCAAGTCACCCAGATGTGGGGCTGAGGGGTAAGAGGGAGGAGTGAGGATTAAATGCTGCCAACAGTCGAACATAAAAATATGAGTCAGACTCTTATTACGCATGCTTTTACGATGTGACTATGCAGCACTGCTCGTAGAAAAGTGATATCTATTTCTCCACCCCTTGAATTTGGGCTGAACTAATGACTTGTTTGGTCAATATAATTTAGCAGAAGGGACTTGGCAAATTCCAAGGCCAGCTCTCAAGAGGTTTTGCATGCTTCTTCTCAGGCTTAGAATCCTGCACCACATGTGCACAAGCCTGTTCCAGCCTGCTAAGTACAGAGGAGAGAGCCCATTTACCCCAGGCAAAGCCATCCTAGACAAGCCTGTAGTGAACTGATTTCAGACATGTAGAAAAGTCCAGCCAAGATCAATAGTGCGACCCACCTGACCCCTAGCAGACCATAGATATGTGACTAAGACTAGCAAATACTAACAGGTACTTTCCAGCCAACTTGTAGACTTGCAATGAGTAATACATGCTTATTATTTTAAGCCATGAAATTTTGAGGTAGTCAATTATGCAACAATAGCTAAATGGTATACTGTTTAATATAAGTACCTACCCAAATATTTATATTAATTTGCACTCCAGTATTATAGTCCTTGCCAATTCTCCATGTGCATGTGTCATTGTTTCTCTTTTATTATTATTATTACTTATGTAAACTGATCACTGCTAAGGCAGATACAGAACACTGGAAAGGATTTTCTTGTTAAAAGACATTATCACCTGAGTGAGCCATGTCAGTTACGCATGGTTAAGGCAAAGAGATAACAATTTTTATTTGATTTTGTAAGGATACTTTAATCTTTAATATTTTTAAAAAATGGGTTCATACCACCACCCTTGAACCCACAAATTCACACATCCCAACAAGAGCCATGGATAAATTTCCATAAGAGGAAAGAGATATAGAGGACAGATGCTGAGAATACAAACTTTGATTTCCAAGATTCAAACTAAGGTACAACTGCTACAGTGAACAGGAATCGCTCAATCCAGCATCAGGTAGTGAGAAAGACAATCAGATGAGAAATTCCCAAATTAGAATGTGAAGGAAGGGAAGGGGAGCTTGCGCTGGGAATCCAGGCTCAACGAAAGACACTACAAACTGATTATAAGTAAAGGAGCTGGTCTGGCCTCACATGTGGCTGGGGGCTGACATTTTTCCATGTCCAGTGCCCAGGCAGGGTACCTTATTCAAGATCAGAAGCTGGAACTGTGAATTAGAACAGAACCACATATTCCAATCAACCCAAGTGAAGAACATGAGAAGCCAGTGAGAGAGGCAAAACAGGAGGAACTCGGTTGCATCCATCAGAATCAGCAGGACCAGTCTTCAACAGCAGGATCAGAGGACAGCCTGAGCAGGAACAACGTCTGTGGACAGAGCAGATGACCAATTCCCCCCAACTGGTCTTTAAAGGCAAGATTGATGCCCTTAGGATGGAGTAAGTCCTTGGGGTTTGGGGACAATTTGGGGTTATGAAGTCTCAAGGAAAAATAATTGACACCAATCAGGACAGTCTGGGGGTTCCAAATCATTAGCTGGAGAGAAAGAAAGGAATGGCAGGTACTTTCAACTAGAGAGTTGGTTCATAACAGCAAGATTAGAGATCAAGATCTTTTTTATTTTTCAGAATTAGCCATTAATAATTCAGCCTTAATTATTCTTATTCATTGCCCATTTTTATTAGCATACCTTTGTCCGTGATTGTGGTAAAAGTTCTTCCATGCATACTGCAATTCTTTTCCTACTTACGTTCTATTTTTTAATTCTTATTATTTTCTTTATGAAACTTAATCTCTCATTCCCTTTCTCTTGCCATTTGTAAACGTGTATCTCCTACTTATTCTTGAATTTGTGAATTTCCACATTCTTCACAAAAAGAAACCACGCCAGGCAGCAACGAAAACTGTATCACATTTAACTCCCAAATATGTTATTGGATCTTAAAATGTTTCTAATTCATATTAAGTGACCCAGAAGATGCTCCACCAGCATGGTTTCGAACCAATGTCTTGATTTTTTATTTACTGGTTTCACAGTCTCCTCAACTCGACTTGATTAAGTTCTTAAGGACATTCCCTTTCCTATTTGGGCTTCCCCCCCCCCCATCATAGTAAAAATAATAAAATGGAGCATAGTGACCTGGCTAATGAGTCAATGGGCCAAGAAAAGCGCATCACTCAGAATAAGAAACCTTTGGCTAGAACCAGGTGAGCCCTTGTCTAAGTGCTGCGGATGCAGAGGTGAAAAAAATAGACAAATACCCTTGTGCTCAATGAGATTGTACTGTAATAGGAAACCAAAAATGAGCAATAAAACAAAGTAAAATATATACTATGCTAGAGAGTGATAAGAATTGCAAATAAAGGAAAATTAGAAAAAGGAAATAAGAAATATTGAATGGAGGCTTGAAATTCCAGCTACCAGTAGAAAGATCAGGAAACACTTTCCTGAAAGGTGGCATTAGAGCAAAAGCTTGAGGGAAGCATTTGTCATATGTAGGGTAAGATAACTGTAGGCAGAGCAGAGGGGAAAGAAAAAAGCAACTATGAAGTATCTGAGGCATAAGTGTGACAGGTACATCGAAGCGAAAGCAAGAATGCCTTTGTGGAAAGGGCGGAGCAAAATGACAAGAGAAAGTAAGAGATGAGGTCAGTGAGGAAACTGAGAGTCAGACCATGGTCAGTGCTTCTTGCCTTTTATTCTAAGTGAGATGGGAAGCTGCTGGAAGACTTTAAAAAGTAGAGAGATTGGATATGATTTGTATTGAGCAGAATCACTCCAGCTGCTTAGCTGTGATAGATCATCAGGGAGCAGACAATTGACCAGTCGCTATGATGTGCACTGACCACCAGGGGGCACTTTCTCTGACTGGTAGGTTAGTTTGCTGCTGGGGTCTGGCTGATCGGGACTGAGCAAGACAGGTTGGACATGCCCTGGAGCCCTCCTGTTGTCTCTCCCTGGCTGGCCAACCTCTCATGTCCCTCCCCGGCCCCAATAATGCACCAGTGGATTACCTCAGCCTGGCCTGCTCCCTAACTCCTTCCAGGACCCCTCAGGAGATGTCAGAGAGCTGGTTTCAGCCTGATCCCACAGACCAGGCCACTGGTGCACAAATTTATGCATCAGGTCTCTAATATATATATATATACTAGGGGCCCGGTGCACAAAAATTTGTGCACTGAGGCGGGGGGGCGGTCCCTAAGCCCGGCCTTGTGCCCTCTTGCAGTCTGGGACCCCTCTGGGGATGTCCACCTGCTGGTGTGCCTGGCCAGCCTGGGTGAGGGGGTGATATCTGTTTGCAGGCTGGCCAAGCTCCCCAGTGGGAACCCTCACCCCATGGAGGTGTGGAAAGCCCGTGTGAGGGGCTGAGAGCAGTTTCCAGGCTGGCCACAGCTCCCATTGACCCTCAAGCCTTCCACCTGGGAAGCAATAGGGTGGCCAGGGCTTCTGCCTGGGAAGCATCGGCCAGCCCAGGGGGCCCAATGCCTTCCCAGGGCGGAGGCTCAGGCCGACCAGCTCCTCCCACTCTCATACTTCTGCCTGGGAAGGCATCAGCAGGCCCAGGGCACCCGATGCCTTCCCAGGATGGAGGCTCCCAAGAAGGCAGAGGCCTCAGCCCCGGAGAAGCTGCACACCAGGGCTGTGGCCTCCACCATCTTGGCTAGGTTAATTTGCATACAGTCACTCTGATTAGCTGGTGGGCATGGCTTAGGCGTCCCGAAGAAACGGTTAATTTTAATATTACGCTTTTATTAGTTAGGATATATATATATATATATACACACACACACTAGGGGCCCATTGCACAAAAACTTGTGCACTCGGGGGAGTCCCTCAGCCCAGCCTGTGCCCTCTCACAGTCTGGGATGCCTCGGCGGATGTCCACCTGCTGGCATGCCTGGCCAGCCTGGGTGAGGGACTGAGGGCCATTTTCAGGCTGCCCATAGCCCCTTCAGAGTTGCAGGATGGCCACAGCTCCCATTGACCCAAGCTCCCAGGGAGGCTGGCTGGAAGCAGGTTTCTGGGGCTTATTTAACTTCTATAATTGAAACTTTGTTGCCTTGAGTGGAGGCCTAGTCAGGCAATGAAGCCTCCTGTTTGCTTCAGCTCTGTGGCTCTTGGCTTCTCTAATTGAAACATTGTTGCCTTGAGCAGAGGCCCAGCTTGCCTAGGCAGGCAGTTTCAACTCCTTCGCTGGTGCAATGGAATCCTCCTGTTTGCTCTAGCTCCGTGGCTGCTGGCTGCCATCTTGTCTGGGTTAATTTGCATATAGCCACTCTGATTGGTTGGTGGGCATGGCTTGGCTGGTGGGTGTGACTTAGATGTCTCAGAATGATGGTTAATTTGCATATTACTTTTTTATTAGATTAGATATTAGACATATATATCTCTTATCTGATAAAGAGGGAATATGCAAATTGACCGTCATGACATCACAAAGATGACAGCACCTACAGCAGAGGTGGGGTTTCCATAACACAAGATGGCTGCTCCCACAGTGAAGGTAAGTTCCTGTGATGAGTCTTAACGAGCAATCAGCAGGGACCTGAGGCTGTGTGCTGCTGGGCCGGGGCAGGGGACCTCAGGCTGTGCCCCCACCCCAGCGCTGGGCCAGGGAACCTGAAGGTATGCTGGGGGACCTGCAGTTGTGGCCCCCACTTGGCAGGGCTTGACAGGGGACTTGAGGCTGCACCACCCCCCCACCTGGCGAGGCTTTACAAGGGTGTGGCTGACTGGGTCTGGATCTTGCCCAATGTGAGTGGGCCAGCTGGGTCTGGGTCTCATGCAATTTTGAGGCACCGTGGGTGGGTGGGGATTTGACTCTGGATCCTGCAGCCCACCCCAGACTCTGACAGAAGGAAGATTTTCATATACATTTTACTAATTTTCTTTCATCTCTGACACTTCTGTTATAGAAAAAGACAAATAGCAATATTAAAATATTTCCTCTAATTAATCCCCTTTGAATGTGCATGGATTTCATCCACTGGACCACTAATGTGTGTGTGTGTGTGTAGCATAATATGCTAATTAGACTGGACAGCTGAACAACCTTCCAGATATCCTTCCAGACAATGCCACAGCGGCAGGGGACTGAGACAGAGGCAGTTAGGGGTGATCAGGCAGGCAGGTAGAGTGGTTAGGGGCAATCAGGCAGGCAGGTAGAGTGGTTAGGGGTGATCAGGCAGGCAGATGAGTGGTTAGGGTCTATGAGGCAGACAGGCAGAATGGTTAGGGGTGATCAGGCAGGCAGGCAGGCCAACGGTTAGGAGCCAGCTGTCTCAGATTGAGAGAGGGATGTCCCAGATTACAAGAGGGTTCGGGCTGTGCTGAGGGACATCTCCTCCCTGCCTCCCCCCACCCCTGCACGAATTTCATGCACCAAGCCTCTAGTATTTACATATAACACATTAGAATATTTAAAAATGTACAGTTTCTGCTTCTCCAACTGATACAGATATTTAACAGACATCTTCAAGTCAACAAGTCCAAAATTAAACTCCAAAACTTGCTCAACTGACAGCCTTTCCCATATCAGTTGAGGACAACCCAATTCTTCCAGTTGCTAAGGCCTAACCCTTGAAGTCTTCATTGATTTCTACTTTTGTTCACACCTCACATATCCAAACAATTGGAAATATTATTGTGTCTTCTTTCAGTACACATCCAAAAAAAAGGAATAATTGACAGAATTAGAAGATTATCCATCTAAAATGAGTCTAAAAAAATGATAATCAATGGCTTCTAATAACACAGAGAAACCATCGGAATTATGTGCCTCCTAGGTGTGATGTAAGTCTACACTACCACCTCTGGACTAACCTTACCAGAAAATCAGACCTGACTAAAATCATGCCTCTAGCTACAATGACAAATTTTTATGAATTATAAGAGACAAAGGAACTTATGTGACCCAGCAATGATACAATTAACATTATCTAGAATGTGTCAAACTGCCAAGGTCAGAGTGGTCAAACTGTGTTTGAATTTCTTTTAGTGATCATATATTTTTTAATTTGAAGAAGAAGAAGAAAAACAGTGTTAGGACAAACAATTATAATGACTTTTCATTAGTAAAAAGCAACTATTTTCAGATTAAGCATACAGGAAAACTTCAATTCATAACTTTCTGAAAGCATGTTAGAGTACTTTCCCTTCTCCTTTCTCATTTCCTATCACATGATTCTCTGCTATTTTTAAAGAAAGACAATTTGCCAAGTGGAAACTGCTTTTATATGCTGTAAAAGATAGAGCTCTTTTTTCCAAGCATGTTTAACATATAACCTGTTTTGCTTTCTGACTATTAATCACTTGCCCTTTGCTCATATCTTTTGACTTGTTTTGCACTGATGAAGGAAAAACCATGCTTGTGAGGAACATCAAAGTTATTGAAATCCTCCAAAGATATGAGTTCCTCAGCAAACCCATATCCCATGCCTGCTGTTTCCAGACCAGAACTTTGTCATCAGGGCTATTGACAAGCTTCTGCAAAGCAGAGTGTTGGCTCATCTCGATAGCAGCTGCCGACTGTCATCCCCTCGGTTTGAAACCCAAGGTCCCGCTTTGGTGTGGAGGCAGAGATTTTTTTGGCAGGTGAAAGGCTGCTAAGTAGAGGAAGTAGTGTCAAATGGAATACGTCAGACAGCATTTGCGGACACGGTCACCCTGACCCTAAATGAATACCACAAAAACCGCTGGAAACATGGTTCGGATCTGGACTTCAAACTAAAAGGCAAGAGGACCAAAGTTACCCCAACCTTTCTCGTCCGTCAGATGGAGGCCTGGAAAATAGACTCAAAGGCTTTCTTCATTTTCCCCTCACTGTTCCCCTCCCCCGGCATGGATTCTCAAGGGGCTCATAAGATGATAGTAAAATAGATGAACACAGGTGGGCCCAGATGAGGATGCTCTTCATTTGTAGAAGACCAGTGCTGTACACATCTTACTAAAGATTGCAAATATTCTTTCTGCTCAACCACATCACGCTCATGGAAGAGTTATTACTAACTGCATTTCATGAGGAATAAAATGAGACCTGTCATCTCAGGGGCCTATGAGTAGGCCACACACTGAGTGAAGAGGAAAACGCTGGACGTTCCATCCTTGTACAGAGCCCTCTTGTGGCAGTTCTTTAACTATAGTGAGGACTTACCCACCTATCTTTTTGCCATTCTCCCTACCTTCCTCTCCCCCGATATTACCCAAGCCCCCAAGATAAAAAGCCTCAAACTCTTCCCTAACCACATATTCCCTTGGCTGAGGGCACCCCATGACCAAGCAGTGATTTGGCAGCACCCTGAGGATCCCCACCATAGCCAAGTAGCAATAACTCTCAGGAATGTCCTATCTACCCCACGAACCAACACACTGTAAAAATGTCATTTTCACATTTCCCCAATAAAATCCAGACAATAAATCTGGTTCCTTTTATATTTTTATAAAAAATATAAATGGGGGAAATGTGTTTGTGATTTTTTAAAAAAAAATTCATTTCTTCCCTAAGGAAGTATAAATACATATTATTCAACAGTTTCAGGATCCCTCGTCAACAGAAACAATTGCAGAATTTAACATAATAATATGGTAAATAGAAAATAGAATATAGTATATAGAAAAAGAGCTTATAAAATGCAACATGAGTATTGTCTCCTACAGATGATATCTGAAAATATTCAAGTCAATATTTATAACCAAATGACTGGGCAGTTCAAGGAAGCAGGGCATCGATTCTGCTGAAATGGATTAAGTAGAAATGAACATTTTCTTTCACTGGGAATAGCACCAGGTTTGCATGGAAACACAAATTTATGGGGCTTTGTAGCAGCTCCACAACTGTCCTAATAATAGGGACAATTCATATTTTCTTCCCCTAAAGACTGAGGGTGATAGTTTAGCAGTGGTTCTCAACCTGTGGGTCGTGACCCCTTTGGCAGTCGAATGGCCCTTTCACAGGGGTCACCTAAGACCATCCTGCACATCAGATATTTCCATGATGATTCATAACAGTAGCAACATTATAGTTATGAAGCAGCAACGAAAATAATTTTATGGTTGGGTCACAACATGAGGAACTGTATTTAAAGGGCCAGAAGGTTGAGAATCACTGGTTTAGAGGACTAGTCTGTAAAGGGAGCACAAAGGAACTCTGTGAGCCTGCCCTCGGAAAACTAGAGTTGGACAGCTTAACTTGAAAACATTATTGAGAAAAGACAAAGACACTGCTTGGTACCCATGGCTCACCTCTTTCTCATTGTCACACTTTCACCTGAACTGTTTGGTGCTCATCAAATTTTGACTTAAGAAAACGCTGACACTTTCTCAGGATTCTTTGTCTTCCCAGATCATTCTACCAAGAGAATCTGCCTTCCACATAATTCTCATGTCTATGAACTAGCCCAGCACCTATTGTATATTCTAATCACCATCACTGGATAACAGATAAAACTCACTAAGAGTCTGCAGACATACTTTATACACCCTGGCCAAAAATTCAATGGTATTACCATTCCTATAATAAGTACTGAAAAAAGGGCTTTAAATGATTTGATCTACCTAATAAAGGATAGCACATAGAAGGTTAATAAATATTCTAGATAATGAAGGAGAAACTAACAAAGAGATTACTACTAAAGATGGGAAGACCTTTAAGGATTAAAGCGATTCTAAATGGAGACTAGTAAATAACAATTTTTCTAGTGATCAATGGCACCTGCAGCTGTGTTTGAGATAGAACATGAATTAGGAATTTTATTCTGGAGAAGTTTCTACCTTTGCAAAAGCAGTCAAGGTGAGATGCCAGCCAGAATACTATCTTGAGTTTTGACTTTCCTATTCAATTTCTCACTCTATATTATTCATTATACATTATAACAGCACTAGTGGCCTATTGCAGGAAGATTCGCACGATAGGCCTTCCTTCCCCTGGCTGCCGGCACCAGTTTTCCTCTGGCACCCGGGACCCAGGCCTGTGGTCTGGCCGCAGCAGCGAGGTTTGGCTTCTCTGCTCCAGCCGCTCCCAGCCCCTCCTTTTTTTTTCAGCTTCCCCAGCAAAGACCAGGGCTGGCTGGAAGCCTGGGTTGCCCCCAGCACCCCAGGCCCCCAACCACCTCTTGAGCGGAGTCCAGAGCATGGCTTCCTCTGTCACCAGGAGCAACCCAAGCCTCCTGCTCACTCCATTCTGTGGCCTCCGCCATCTTTAGTTGTATTCAGTCTTTGTTCTGCTGCTGGGTATGCAAATTAACTGCCATCTTTGTTGGGTTAATTTGCATAGTTGCTCTGATTGGCTGGTGGGTGTAGTGGAGTGGTGGAGTGATGGTTAACTTGCATGTTTCTCTTTTATTAGTGTAGATTATACCATTAAAGGAAATTTGCCAAACTGGTACTTTTTTTTAACCACTAAATAGTCATCTCTTTATTTTCCTACTTCTGATTAGACATTAGAACATCAGGTATGAAAAACAAGAAGCACACAAAATTGGGTTTTATAATCACTTTAAAAAAGCTAATTAAGAAAATTATAAAGAATACCTAACTTATCAGGAAGAAAAGCATTTCTAGTTTTGCCCTTTTTTGGACAGACTCTTCCTGCAAAATTTAATTTAAGGAAATATTTTTGTATATATATATTTTTTTAATTTTCCCCCAAAACTAATTCAGTCTATTGGTTGTCATTGATAGATAATTAGTATATAAAAAAAACTCATTACATTTTAGGAAATTTTATTGTATTTGTTGCTAGATATTGGCTTTGATCAAACTGCTACATTTAAATTTATAGTCTAATGTTATCAAATAGAAAAAAAAATTGTTGAGCAAAGATGCATGTTTTCATTACCAGAGTTTAAAGAACAAGATAGGAACAAAGGTATAAGCAGAGCCTAAGAGAACTCCAAGGAACCATAGTATGTTTCCTTACAACTCTTTCGGCTTCACACTGGAGAATCAGCTGAGCCCCCAAACTAAAATAATATTTATCCCACTCAAGTCTCACTGAGTAGTTTTATGTTAAGAATGTTTTTATGATTATAATTAACATAATGAAAATCTTACACACATACAACAGGCAAATACATCACATATATCATTAAAGGTTCACCAAGCAAAAATTTCTTTAAGGAAAGGCAAGCTTAGAGCACTAGAGGGCTAGATTTAGTTCGTTCCACCCAGATTTGCTGGATGACCTTTAAGTCATTTATCTCCTCTTTATCCATTCTTTCAAGTGAAAAAAAAATGAGAAAATCATTCCTGGCTACCTCAGAGAATTGGTAAAAACATCAAATAAAATAATCATAAAGCATAAAATGCTTACCCAATCTGAAGCACTATTTTTTATTGTGTGTGCTGAATGAGAAAGGAAAGTTTGAGGTCTCCAGATAATTGTCTTTAAAATCTGAAACACATGTTGTAGTAATTATTCTTTTGTGTCTTCGTATCTCTTCCCCGCCTCCCCTTCTCTCTTTTTCTCTCTTTCTATTCTAAGAATCCTTGAGTGATGGATGCTACATAACTGAAAATCATTACACTGGAAAATTTCCAGCCCTCCCAGCCACAAAAATGTGTCTATCAAGCAAGACTGTATGTTGCTGCAACTCCCTAACTCCCTAATGGTATTAGTAGAAGCAAAGATTCTAAAATATTGTTACAAACATTTAAAAACTTCTCCATTTCTAATAGGTTAATGGATATTTAAGAAAAATCATTAGTTTATTTTGAAGCAACTTCAAATAAGCTTTACTCAAACCCTGCGTTTAATTTCAATGTGAAACTCGTGTGATAAGTTATACCAAGTTTTTTAATAGGCAGTAAAGAAGTGAAAACAAGACATTGCATGGTATCCTTGGGAAAAATTAATAACTAAACTGTCAATGATGGACGTTTATAAGTACATTACAGATGTTTTCCTGCCAGTGTTTAGAGCAGCTGTTTTCCTGCTCCAAAGTGGGGTATGCACACCTAGAAAGACGCATCAGAGGGGCTATGTGCAGGGATATGAAGACCATATTAGAGCTTCCAACATCTATCCCAAAGTCAGTGATCAATCTTTATTCATAGACTTATGAGCTTACATGTTACTACTTACAAGTAAATATATATTGCAGAGTGCTTGTTTGCTCAAATATTTCTTATAAATAGAGATAGAAATCAAATATTTTGGCCCCACCCAGTTTGGCTCAGTGGATAGAGCATCAGCCTGTGGACTAAAGGGTCCCAGGTTCGATTCCAGTCAAGGACACATGCCCAGATTGTGTGCTCGATTCCCAGTGTTGAGCAGGAGGTAGCCGATCAATGATTTTCTCTCATCATTTCTATCTCTCTCTCCCTCTCCCTTCATCTTTGAAATCAATAATAATATATTTTTTAAAATTTTTGGAGCAGAAGAGATTTAGACAATGAGAGAAATTTTACATTAAGTGACATTCTCTCTTAGAATAACAGAGTCCACAGATAAGGTGGACCAAAACTATATTTATTAAGTAGCAATCTTAAAACTAGAAAATGCCCCCATGAATCTAATTCACTGTTACTTAAAATGAGTAAAGCTTACTATGAGGAAAATGGGAAAGAAAAAAAAAAAGAAACAGAGAAACAGGGGGGAGTGAGAGAGGGAAGGAGTTGGCAGAAAGAGGGAGGTTGGTTGGTTGGTTGTTTGGTTGGTTGAGAAAGTGGAATAGTGTGACAGTAAAGGCTAGTGCTTTATACTAACAACAAAAAGAAAATATTTTAGTGGATCATACACTGTTTTGAAACCTGATTTTGGCAGACCTACTTTTTTTGTTCCTCAGTTAGAGACACTCCAGAAAAATCTGGTGCAGAAAAGTAAATTAAAGCAAATTGTCTCTGATGTGAAAATGAAAAAAACAAAATTGCTGTCCTCATATTTTCTGCCATGTTATTCCTCCGCCTCTAGCTCTGTGCAGTGTGTGATCTGAAGAAGGAAGTAACCAGCCACTGTGAGTCCTACTTCATTCATCCTGGGAACTGAAATTGCACAACCTGATACGGATCCTAGTTCAAGACCATTAAACTAGGAACCAGAAAACGTAGACTCTAGAACTATTTCTACCCGAGTATGACTTCAAAAGGGCATTAATGTTGGAAAATGGGTGGGGTTGTTTCCCCTTTTGTAAAATCCTAACGTTGTCCTCATTGATTTCTAAACACATAGCCTTAACTACCTATAATCTTACCTTATTTCATCATATTAATTTGAAACGTGACAATTGGGGAACACTTGTACAGCTGTAGGTTGCTGTAATCTATTATGTAGGTTGCTGTAATCTATTATGTTATTTCATCTATGAACCACTGTCACCACAATTAATTTAATTTAAAAACTCAAAAAAAAAAGAAAAAGTCAGCTGGTTCCCATCAACCCCTCACTTCCACTGCCTACCTCAACTAAAGCTCCTACTACTACTACTCTCTGTGTGACTGTCACTATTACTATGACTAATAGTAATCGTCTTTTCTATAAATAATTGACATTTTTAGTAAATTTTTAGTAAAATCCTCTTTGAAACACATTTCTAATTTTTTACATCTATCTCAAAACATAAATAACATTTTAAGAAAAGGCAGCTTTAAGACAAGGTCCCCAGATCCCTCTTCTTTCCCAGCAGTCGCACCTAAATGTTGCTCTCAGATAGAGGTTCGAACCCTAAAAACTGCAAAAACTTACAATGGTACAAAAAATTGATCTGCAAGAATCTACTTACTTATGGAACCAGCTGGAAAAATGAAATTAGTAGCCAGCCCTCCATACCTTATCTGCCTGAAAATGTCTTTTATTCCCTCAAAATTCAACCAAGTGCCATGGAAGGCAGCCCAGGGCAATGGCTAAGAATAAGTACTCCGGAGTGAGGTCATGCTTACAAGACTAGGCCAAGTGCTTTAAAGTTGACATCCTGAGTTTATGGTAACTTGCTGGAACTCCATTGACACTGTTTTGACAGAAAGATAGAGGGGGTGAAAAGAAAGTTCATAAGACCCTGAACACTTTCTACATGCAGAAACAAAGGATAATGTTGTCCTGCTAATCAAAAGTTAAAACCCAAACAGACGTCTTTAAGGATTAGAGAGCAGGGCACGATATGAGTAGCCTTAGGAATTTAAACTCGAAGGAGTAATGTGGATAATTATGAGGTGGCTTCCTTTTTGGCAGTTCATTTGGATACATTAATCATAATCAACTCTCTTTAATCAGAAATTGGGATTTCCTGAGGACTTTTCATTAATTGCAAACCAGAGCAGTAGGCAAATTATTCTTCACTATAGATCAGAGTACTCCTTGGTGGGTTATGTTCATATCCCACAGAATTAAGTTCAAATAGAATTTTTACTGAATTCTGCTATCCTATTACCACACATGTCCCATTAATTCATTATTGCTAATAGGAAACATATGTGTCCCGAAAAGGGCAGCCCATGAAATGACTGAGCTGATGAGTCAAAGTGAACTTCAGCAGGTACAGCTGGGAGCAGGTAGGTGAATGGTTTAAAGGCTGATGTTTTATTTAGCACAGAAGCAGTTAAGCCAGCTCCAATTTCGCCTGTAGTTTGTACTGGCTCCCAAAGATATCAAAGCAAATGATATTTCTTTATAAGATTTCATATTTAGCTGCTCCAGTTTTACTTTTCTAATGAAACTGGAGTAGGGCCCTGTGCGGGCTTTTGGATAAAACTGAAAGTGTGCAGAGCTATGTTCTTTAAACTAAATAGCAGCCCTCTTTGTTTAACTTTAGTAAGTGGTCCAATTGTTTTATGTCGACATTTTCTACCTCTTTTGTGGAAATTTGACCGAGAGCTTTGAAACTGCAAGGGAAATTACCTGTCATAAATGCAGAGTTCCCTGACAGAAGAGTTTACTCTTAATGCACTTGTTTGAATTAATATGTTTGTGTTTGATTATGTATGGCGTGTGTGTGTGTGTGTGTGTGTGTGTGTTTGATATTTAAGGCAGTATCACCAGTGCTGTGGTTTCCAGAATCACTATTCTCTTTCATCATGAACTTAAAAACTCCATGTGAGGGGCAGCTTTGCTCAGGGAAAGCACTGGTGTGGGACCCAGTGACCATAATCTCTTTTGGGTCCTGAAGCTGCTAAGTACACATCTTGTCCAATTCCTGTAACCTCTCCTGACCTCTCGTTTCTTCAACTATAAGATTAGGTAACAACAGTAATTACAAAAATAACAGTAGCTAACATGTATTAGGCACTTGTCATGCATCACATAGTATGCTGTAAGATCTCATTTAATCATCACAAGGGCTCCATATACAGTAAGAATTATTACCCTGATTTACTGATAAAGACAGTGAGATATACAGAGGGTTGGAAACTTGCCCAAGTTCTCATAACCAGTAAAGGGCAGGGTCAGAATACTAACTAAGGTCTAAATTAGCAATAAAATATATTTAAAGGTTCCTTCAGTTCTAAGTTCAGACTAAAACATGAATCACCTGCTGAATTATGAGGCTGCATAAAGGGAAAATTGACTTTTTTTAAAAAAGCATAGTATGAAGATTATATTTATAAGATAAACATTATCCACAATTCTAAAAATTATTCTCTGTTGGAATAATTTTATAATAATATCTAATATAACTTATCTTAAAACATTTTTAAGAAAGGAACTACCTTTAATTTTTATATAAAATACCAGGCAAGGTAATATTATGTCTTATTATTTTTCAATTGACCCTTTTCCACTTTTAAGTCATGTCCATCTGAGCTTTTTTTTGGGAGGGGGGGACAATTGAAATCTTTGAGATTTCATTCTTTGTAAAGGCAGAAAAAAATAAAACTGTGCTCATATCAGTTTCAGTAGAGCATGTGCTCTAAAATGTTTAGCCAGAATAACAAAATTCAAGCTAATCCTAGTTATTATCAATTTAGACATCTCCTGGACTTGAAATCCATTGTGAAGCCAATGTAAAAGTTGGTGTCTCTTGGTAAATCAGGATGGTCTAAACTTCTAGGAACATGGACCAACTACCTTCATAGTTTTCTTCATAGCATGTTGGAGTTTACCCCTCTGCCTTTGCTCACACTGAATTTTCCCTACTTGGTAAACTTTTACATATCCCTTCTATTCTTTAAGACTCAGCTTTGTGTCACCTCCTTCTAGACATCTTCCTCATGCCCCAACAAAACCCACACATATCCAGAAAAAGTTGGGTAAATGCCCGTCTACAGAGATTTCTATTGCTGCTTATACTGCATTATAGTACAATTACCTGTTTTTGTGTCTTTCTTCCCTACAAGATAGCATATTACTTGTTTCAAGCAGCTTTTGTATGTAGAAAACCATCACAAAATTGCAAATGGATACAACAATAAACATATTTCTAACAGATCTGTAGATCACCTGGGATTTGGCTGATCTAGGCTGGCTCTCCTGACCAATTCTGCTTCAAGCTGTGGGTCCAGCTCCTCATTTTGGTCCATATGCATATGATTTCTAAGGCCCAGTTTCTACTCATGGTGACAGAGGAGAAATAAATAATTCAAGAGAATATATAAGCCTGGCCAGTGTTGCTCAGTGGTTGAGGTTTGACCCATGAACCAAGAGGTCGCTGGTTTAATTCCCAGTCAAGGCACTTGCCCGGATTGCAGGTTTGATCACAGTAGGGTGTGTGCAGGAGGCAGCCAATCAATGTTTCTATCTCTATATTCCTCTTCCTTCCTCTCTCTCTATAAATCAATGAAAACATTGTTTTTTAAAAAACACCTTTACACATTCAGTATAGATGCCATCATAGGCCTAACTACATAGTACACATTGGCAACAAGATAACTCTTTTTCTTCCAAAATATGTTCAATCTGTGGTTGGTGGAATCCGTGGGTGTAGAACCAGTAGATACAGAGGGCCCACTGTCTACTGTTTTCCCTCCTTCCTCATGTACCCTTTTTCAATGTGACTGTGCCACTGCCCCCATGGAGGCATGGAGTCTACTTCCACTCTCCTTGACTCTGGGGTATCCTCAGCTCTTGTGTGACCAGCAGAACACCGTGGACCTGATCATGTGCAATTGTCTTAAAAGGTCTTAGAATGTTTGTTTTTGACCCTTCAGAATTCAGCTTTTATAAAAGAAACTCAGGCAAGATAACTAAATGGTGGAAGTCTGGATGAAAAAAAGACAAGATGCATGGAAAAGAACCAACATGCCCTGCCAACATTCGTCATCAAAGTCCTCATATATGACTGAGGCCATCTCGGATCCTCCTGCGCTGATGTAACCACCTGGCAACACCAGATAATGCACAGACCAGTCATCCCCACAGAGCTCTGCCTGAATTCATGACCCACAGACTCATGAGTAATAAACTTGTAGTTTTTAAGACATTATGTTTTAGGGTGGTTTGTAACACAGCAATAGATAACTAAGAGAAGGTTCAAAACGGCCCTTGAAAGAACAGAAAACTGGTGCTGTGAACTCTGAAACAGACCAGCTGGAATAATTTTACAAATAACTATTACAAAATTGCTTCATCTGAAATAAAGTACATTTTGTATTAACATATAAACAAAATAAGCACAGAAATGTTCAGACAAAAGGAAAGCAGACCTCCCACTATGTCTTGTCTAAACTTGAATCTATAGATATAAATATTGTTCAGTTTAACTTTGTTAAGAAAAATCAGCAAGTTGTCAGAATATTTTAAACATTAATAAGTGTGATATAAATGATATTGATATACTTGAGTATATTATAATTTTAAAGGTTTCCACATTCATTTAAATAATCTTCGTCCTATTTTTTTTAAATCTCCAGTTTCTATACCACTTAAAAACTAAGCATTTAAACTCATGTAAGAATTGCAATCAGTAGGCAAGTAAATTAGAAAAACTTAATTCCTAGCAAAATATAACTGGCTAATTTCTTAAATATTTTATTCACTTTTAGAGAGAAAAGAAGGGAGAGAGTGAGAGAGAGGGAGAAATATCAATGTGAGAGCAAAACATTGATCAACTGCCTCCTACATGCTCCTACTGGGGATCAAGCCTGCAACCAGGGCACATCAGGAATTGAACCAGCAACCTTTAACATATTGGAGAGAGGAGTCTTATAGCAAGGACAGTCTTAAAATCATTCACCTAGACATCTGACTGAGAGTACAATTTTATTGGGGAGAGTTGGTGCATAGGATGACACCCAACCAACTGAGCCACACGCCCCACGGTCAACCGGCTATTTTTTAAAAAAAGGTCCACTGATAATATAAACGTAAGCTGATCTTCTGAAAGGTGTGATTTCAAATCAAACAGAAGCGGTAAAATTTTCTAGGAATACTATTTTTTCCATCTTAGTGATATGAAAATGCACTCTCATTGATGCCAAGCTTCTTGAAAGCTTGTGTAATGAATGTAAAAGTAAACACATTTCAAGTTTGAATTCAATTCCACCTGAATATACTTCAAAGCAAGCATGTCACATCTAATATTGAGGGAAACATGAGGCTTCTTAGGAAGTGTAAACATTTCTGCTTTGGCAAGTCTAATCTGATTCATCCTCATCAGTGAGTAACCAAAAAAAAGGAATAGCTTGGAAAGATTCCAAAGATCATTAAAAGTGACAGAGAAAAATGCTATTAATTTTTTCATTTTTACTATAGAATTAGCAACAGGAGGCCATTTTAATTAAGGTTACACTCCTTTCACATTATATTTTCTAATGCTTTATTGTTATGAGGAATATGTGCTCCCAACGTGTTAAAGAGAATCTCTCTAAATTGTGATCGTTTTTCCTGAGGGAAAATATCCCTGTTCACGATTACTGTGGAGGGACTAGTGGGGGCCATGGAGAAAAGAGGCATAGCCCAGAGTGCTTCATGCTAAATATTCATATAATAATGATACTGTGATAGTCCACCCCACCTCCTTTTTTGCAGTGTGTGTTGTAACTTGGCTTTGAGTACTGTACACATATGGTTCCAAGTTCTGCCCAAAAGATCCATTCATCTTTGCAATATCTCTGCTTGTTTCCCAGTGGGCCACAGTTACAGCATGTTATATGAATATGTGTATCACTGCATCCTGAAACCATTGCTCCAGGTCGCTGTTGCTGGCCTTCAGCTCACCATGGAAGAAGCACGGGTCTATATGGTCCATAACCTTCAAGCCCATGAGGTGTGCCATGATGAGTTTTCATTCAGAGCCTGTCTTGTCTTTGTTGCTGAGTTAATTAATACCTGGATGATCTTGAATATGTTGCTTATCCTCACTAAGCTTTAGGTCTCTTATCTGCTACCAAAGTTGTAATTGTTGCTGAACATATGGTAGGTCCCACTTCCTTGCCCCTTTATATCAGGTATGGTCAGGTGACTGGTTTTATCCAATGAAACATGAGTAGAAGTGGCATGCAATACTCGGGAGCAAAAATATTAGGTGTCATTGTGCAGATCTGCCGTATTTCCTCCCTAACTTGACAATCATGACAATATATTTGACATGGAGCCTCTGTCAGCTTGTATCTCTCACTGACCAGAATGAGCAGAGCCCCCAGCCAACAAGGATGAATATGTGGTGTTCATTATTTTTAAGCCACTGAACATTGGGGGTTGTTTGTGAGGCGGCATAATCTAGCCTTTGGTTACTTAATTTAACATGAGTACAGCTTTTACAATACTGATTAGCAAACATTTTTACAGAAGCATACCCTGATTTTCTGTTTTAGGACAGAAGATGTGTAATGGTGTTGTCAAAGGAATTAATTCTGAGAAAAAGAAAGAAATGCACCTGTAGCGTGGGCCCCGATCATGAAGATATTTTCCTTATCAAATGTTCAGGACACCTATTCCAAGTTCAGTTCAGCAAAGAAGGGAGCATATAAAACAACCCACTCAGTAGGGCAGAGAAAAAGAGGGTGCATGTGAGCAAAGAGAGGAAATTCACTTTGATAATATATAAAATAGACAGCAAGAATTCTAGCAACATTACAGGAAAAAGCAATCATCTCTAATCATTCACAAAAGTGATAAAGGCTGTATGTAGAGTAAGATCATTAGTAGACACTAA
>PVJC01015910.1:0-34411 GCA_004026665.1 Murina feae
CAAGCAAAAACAAAAAAGAAAAGAAGAAAAAATAAAAAGGATCAAAAAGTATGAAGATAGTGTAAGGAGTCTCTGGGACAACTTCAAGCGCACAAACATCAGAATTATAGGGGTGCCAGAAGAAGAGAAAGAGCAAGATATTGAAAACCTATTTGAAGAAATAATGACAGAAAACTTCCCTCACCTGGTGAAAGAAATATTCTATTTTAGAGTATACGCTAAGAAGAAGCTTGGAATAGTTATGGGAATATAAAGTACAACATAGGAAATCTACACTAATAAAAGAGAAACATGCAAAATGGTGTCACTCCGCTACACCCCAAGCCATACCCACCAGCCAATCAGAGCAACTATATGCAAATTAACCCAACCAACATAGCAGCTTGCGGCCACAGAGCTGGAGCAAGCAGGAGGCTTGATTACCCTGGCAATGGAGGAAGCCAAGCTTTCTGCCTGCCCTGGCCAACTGTGGCTTCTGCTCAAGGCAACAAAGTTTCAAATATAGAAGATAAATAAATCCTAGATACCTGCTTCTAGCCATCCTTGCTGGGAGCTTGGGTCACTAAGGGCTATGGCCAGCGTGCAAACAGCCATCAGCCCCTCACCCAGGATGGCCATGCCCTCATGGGGTGAGGGTTCCTGCTGAGGGGCTTGGCCAGCCTGCAAACAGCCATCAGACACTCATCCAGGCTGGTCAGTTACCCCAGCAGGACCCCCCCAACCTGAAGGGTTTGCAGCCAGCCTGAAAACGGCTCTCAACCCCTCACTCAGGCTGGCCAGGCACCCTAGTAGGACTCCCAACCTGATCTGAGACACCCTTCAAGGCCAACTGGCTGACCTCCATCCATTCACCAGGCCTCTATCCTATATAATAAAAGGGTAATATGCAAATTGACCCTAACAGCAGAACAACTGGGAATGACTGGTCACTATGTCATACACTGACCACCAGGGGGCAGACAGTCAATATAGCAGCTGCCCCCTGGTGGTCAGTGCACTCCCACAGGGGAGCTCTGCTCAGCCACAAGCCAGGCTGATGGCTGCCAGTACAGTGGTGGTGGTGGGAGCTTCTTCCCTCTTCTCAGCAGCACTAAGGATGTCTGAATGCAGCTTAGGCCTGCTCCCTGCTGGCAAGTGGACATCCCCTGAGGGCTCCTGGGCTCCCAGAGGGATGTCTGACTGCCAGCTTAGGCCTGATCGCCCAGGGAGCAGGACTAAGCCAGCAGGTGGACATCCCCCGAGGGGTTCCAGGCTGTGAGAGGGAACAGGCCGGCCTGAGTACACAAATTTTGTGTACCAAGCCTCTAGTTTTATATAATAAAAGCCTAATATGCTAAGTGTCAGGTCATCTGGTCATCCATTCAACCAATCAAAGCATAATATGCTAATGTAATGATATGCTAAGGTCACTCAATTGCTCACTTGATGTGCACTGACCACCAGGGAGCAGATGCTGTAACTGGTAGGTTAGCTTGCTACTGGGGTCCGGCTGATTAGGACTGAGCTAGGTGGGCTGGACATGACTTGGAGCCCTCCTGCAGTCTCTCCCCAGCTGGCCAACTTCATGTTTCCCACCCCATCCTGATCATGCTCTGGTGGGGTCCCTTCACCTGACCTGTGCCCTCTCACAATCTGGGCTAAGTGGACCCCTTCCTCGCCATCCCAAGTGCATGAATTTTGTGCACAAAATTTGTGCACCGGGCCTCTAGTAAATAAATAAAATGGTACAATCTAGAGTTTTTTTCGAGTTAGGAATCCAAAGTAACTAAGTTCTTTGATGACCCTGAACAAAAGGAAAGGATAATCATCAGTAACAATCACACTACTTCAATTGTTATTGTTTAAAGCTTTTAAAATATATTCAGCACTGTTTTTAAAAATGCTTGTGCAGTGTTTCATCTGGAAGAGATTCATCATCTAATTTCATATCACTTAAATTCCAATAATAATAATCTAATAATCTCATTTATAGAAAGAAATAACATCACTAACTTATTCTCTGTATGGACTAAAAGCTGTGTACCCCCCAAATTCACACATTAAAATACTAACCCCAATTTGATGGCATTTGGAGGTTGAGCCTTTAGGAGGTGATTAGAGTGGGATTATGTCATGAGAGGGGCCCTCATGAGATTACTGGCTTTGTAAAATGAGGAAGAGAGGACAGGCCCTATGAGCAGACAGCCCAAGGCAGCCTTCTGCAAGTCAGGAAGAAAGTCCTCACCAGTACTACTGTGCTGGCACCCTGATATCTTAGGCTTTCAGCATCCAGAACTGTGAAAAAAGAAACATCCATTATGTCAACAGACCAGTTTGTGGTATTTTGTTACCACAGTCTGAGCTGACTGAGATGTTCCTTTTCCATCTTTCCCTTTCTATTCAGGATCCAATCCAGGACCAAGTGTTATATTTAACTAGGGACCTGGTGCACAAAAATTTGTGCACTCAGGGGGTGGGGTTCCCTCAGCCAGGCCTGTGCCCTCTTGCAGTCTGGAACACCTCAGGGGAGATGTCTTCCTGCTGGCATGCCTGGCCAGCCTGAGTGAGGGGCTGAGGGCCATTTTCAGGCTGCCCACAGCCCCTTCAGAGTTCGTGCACTGGGGGGTGGGAGGGCTGGTGAGTGCAGGCCTGGACGTTTCCCACCAGAGGGCCCATAATCACACACTCCTGGTGGGCCCCCACCACTGAGGGGACACACCTGGCGCAGAGCTGGGTGGCGAGCCAGTGGCGGACACTGGTGCAGGATCCCTCAGTGGGACCCTGCTGCTGAGCAAACACACCCGGGGTGGATCAGGGCAGCAGACTAGCTTCGGATTCTCTGCACTGTGCAACAGATGCTCCCACATGCCCCCGAGGAGGCCCCCGGGGTGGAGCCAGGCAGTGGACCCAGGATGGCTGCTCCTGGATGCCCCGAGGAGGCCCCAAGGTGAATCTCCCCCTCCCTCACTGAGTTGACACACCTGGCACAGCTATGCCGGCCCCAGAGGCTCCCAGTACAGAGCTGCCCTGCCAGCCTCCATCTTAGCTGGGTTAATTTGCATACAGCCACTCTGATTGGTTGGTGGGCCTGGTCGTGAGGAGAGGCTCAGCCAGCTTAGGCAGGCAGTTGCAACAGAAGGCTCTGGTTTGCTCTAGCTCCATGGATGTTGGCCTCTATCTTGGCTGGGCTAATTTGCATACAGCTGCTCTGGTTCACTGGGAGGCATGGCTTGGCTGGTGGGCGTGGCTTAGGTGTCTCGGGTAATGGTCAATTTGCATATTACTCTTTTATTATATTAGATTAGATTGTCATGTCTCTTAGAAAAATGTCTCTGTGTGAGCACTTTGAACAGGTAAATGGGCTAGGAAAGAAATTTACTACAAAAGAAGCTTTACAAAACAGTTTTTTCTTTCAACTACAAAATAATAATGAAAATAACAATAATGGCTAATTTTTTTTTTAAAAAGCACTTATGAACTACCAGCCAGTGTCTTAAAGGGTTTTAGAGAGTTTATATAATTAAATCCTCTCTAAAACACATAAAATAAGTTCTACTATTTCATCCCCTCATTTGTTAAATGGCTTAGAAAAGTGAATTTACTTTCTCAAAGTCATAGCAGTATTTAAAAGTGGAGTTAAGGAGAATTCTCTAGAACAGTGCCTCTTAAACTCACATACAAATCACTGGTGGGTCTCGTTAAAATGCAGAAACTGATTCTGTCTGGAGAAGGACAAAGATTCTGCATTTCTAATAAGCTTCCAGTTGATGCTGATGCTGCGTTCCACTAACACTTTAAATAACAAGCTTCTAGGTATCTAACAGCTAAGTGTGCCTGGCATATAAGTGCTCACTAGATATTTCTTAAATTATTTAACAAAGGGAGAAAAGAGATAGAGATAAAGAAAAAGAGATTTTTTTAGATCTGTTGACCCTAGTCTTATTAATTATTGTGCCTTTTCTTTTCTTTTTTTTTTAAATCTTTATTGTTCAGATTATTATAGTTGTTCCTCTTTTTCCCCCCACAGCTCCCCTCCTCCCAGTTCCCACCCCACCCACTGTCATTACTCCCTCCCATTTCTCATTCATAAGTGTACAATTATTGTCCAGTCTCTTCCCGAACCCCCAACACCTCTTTCCCCCGAAAATTGTCAGTCCAATCCCTTTCTATGCTTCTGATTCTATTCTATTCACCAGTTTATTCTGTTCATCACATTTTTTATTCACTTGATTTTTAGATTCACATTTGTTGTTCATAATTTTTATCTTTACTTTTTCTTCTTCCACTTCTCAAAGGATACCTTTCAGCATTTCTTATAATACTGGTTGGGTGGTGATGAGCTCATTTACCTTTTTTTTGTGTCTGTGAAGCTCTTTATCCGACCCTCAATTCTGAATGATAGCTTGGCTGGCTAAAGTAATCTTGTTGTAGGTTCTTGCTATTCATCACTTTGAATATTTCTTGCCACTCCCTGCAAAGTTTCTGTTGAGAAATCAGCTGACAGTTCTATGGGTGTCCCCTTGTAGGTAACTGACTGCTTTTCTCTTGCTGCTTTAAAAATTCTCTCCTTGTCTTTTGCTCTTGGCATTTTAATTATTATGTGTCTTGGTGTAGTCCTCTTTGGATTCCTTTTGTTTGGGTTCTCTGCGCTTCCTGGACTTGGAAGTCTATTTCTTTCACCAGGTAGGGGAAGTTTTCTGACATTATTTCTTCAAATAAATTTTCAATATCTTGTTCTCTCTCTTCTTCTGGCACCCCTATAATTCTGATGTTGGTACACTTGAAGTTGTCCCAGAGGCTCCTTACACTATCTTCATATTTTTGGATTCTTTTTTCTTTTTGCTTATCCATTTGGATATTTTTTGCTTCTTCCTATTTCATATCTTTGACTTGATTCTTGCATTCTTCTAATCTCTTGTTGGATCTCTGTATAATATTCTTTATTTCAGTCAGTATAGGCTTAATTTCTAGTTGGTCTTTTTTTATATCCTCGAGGGTCTCATTAGATTTATTGAGTGTCTCACTAAATTTATTGGCAGTTTCTAGAAAATTCTTGAAAAACCATAAAATGTGGTTTTGAACTCTATATCCAGTCGTTTGTTTTCCTCCATTTCTGTCATTTGTGATATGTTTCTTTGTCTCCACATTTTGGTTGCTTCCCTGGGTTGATAGAGTGGCTTTCTGTGTTAGGTGGTCACTGAGAGGAAATGACCTCCAAGCTACTTGGTTATATGAATCAGCTGTATCTACAGTGGGAGAACTTCTGTGCTGGAGACATCCTTATGGGGCAAGAGTTGTTTCAGTGGGGCTTTGGTACAAGACCCCTGGGTACGTTGACACTTGTATCTCCTAGGAGGCGATATTTTTAGCTTCTGCCTGAGGCTTCCCAGCCTTTTATATGCAAAAGCCTCTGTGCAAAGCTTGGTTGGGGTGGGGTCTCGGGGAGTCTACAGGGCGGAGCAACCAGCTATGGCCAATTCTCAGCCCTGCCCTAAGAGGCACCAGGTCTCAAGCCCCTCTGGAGTTTCTCCAGGTGCCCGATGGTGCCTGATAGTCCAGCTCCTCCCTGTATGACTCTGAGTCCCCAGAAACTCACCTGGAACTGGAGTTCAGAGCCCGTGAGTACTTGTGCCTCCCTCCGGTAAGAAATGCTACCAGCCCTTTCCACGAGCCCTTTCTGCAAGTCCCTTTGCGCATGCCTCCGAACCTCTGCACTTTATTTCCGCACCTCCTCTCCGTCTCAGTCTCTTTCTAGTTGCAGAATTTCCACTCATCCAGCCTTCCTGTGGGTCTGGGTGGTGTCTGTTTTTTCTTTTCATTGTTGTTTTAAAATAGTTGTGCACGGCCACAATTCCGGTGTTCACCTATGCCGCCATCTTGGTTTTTCTCTCTATTGTGCCTTTTCTTCACAAAGCTGTTATAAAATTAAAAATTTCAAGGGAGATCTGGAAGATTTTCAGGCACAAGATGATGCACAGTCACAGAGATCACAATGCGAGGAAGCTATGTAAAAGTAGACCATCACCATGTAGGGAACACTTTACCTGTACGTGCATCTACTGAGTTGTAGCATCATTTCAGCAAGACTCTATTTCCTTGCTATTGACCTGGCTGGTGAGAAAGCTATAAATTAATGAAATATCTCATTCTCTGCATGTCATATGAGGCTACAGGGAATGCAAAAACCCTGTCAGAAAGAGAATCACTGGGAACAAAGCTAAAGGCCAGTGCTGTCTAGCATGCCTACTTAGTGGATATGGATAGAAAACTTTCACACCAAAGTCACTAATATAGCAACATCACATTAGAGTTAAAGAGTATAAATTAAGTGTAAGTACAGGTTAGTGTGTAACAGCTTCCAGAAAGAGACCCATTTTGAGACTCATAACTACTCCTAGTAATAATTACAGCCTTTTAGGGAGCCCTCACACACTATTGGTGGGATTGCAAATTGATGCAGACACCATGGAAAACAGTATGGAAGTTCCTCAAAAAATTAAAAATTGAATTACCATATGAATCAGCAATTCCTCTTTGAGGCATTTGCCTAAAAAATATGAGAATACTGATTCAAAAAAAATATGTGGGTTCTTATATTCATTGCAGCATTATTTACAATAGCTAAGATATAGAAGCATCCTAAGTGCCCGTCAATAGATAACTGGATAAGATGTGGTAAATATATGCAATGTACCATAAAAATGCAATGTTCCATAAAAAGAATTAAATCTTATGATTGCAACAACATAACAACATAGATGGACCTAGAGGGTATTCTGCTAAGTGAAATAAGTCAGGGAAAATTATATGATTTGGGGGGGATGGGTGAAAAAAGGTGAAGGGATTGAAAAGTACAAACTAATGCTTACAGAATAGTCATGGGGATGTAAAGTCCAGGATAGGGAATATAGTCAATACTATTGTAATAACTATGTATGGTAATGGGTGGGTATTAGACTTATTGGGGTGATCACATCATAAATTATATAAATATCTAACCACTATGCTGTACAACTGAAACTAATATAATACTAAATTTCAACTATATTTATTTTTTTTTAATTTTTCAAGATAAAGTTATAACCTTTTAAAAAAACTACTTGAAATGTAACTGGCATGACATAAACTAACATCATATATAAAATGTACAATTCTATAAATTTTGACAGATGTATACATTCGTGAAACGATCATTGCAATCAAGATAATGAAAAACTTCATCCACCAAAAATTTCCTCCTAACCCTTTGTAATCCATATCAACTCCCATCTCGAAGCAACCACTAATGTGTTTTCTATCATTATAGATGAATTTGGTTTTTATATGTACTTTTTTGTCTAGTTTCCCTAACTTGGCATAGTCATTTTGAGATTCATTCATGTTGCATCACTTTAAATGCTGAGTAGTACTCCATGGCATGGATACTCCAGCACGTCATCTATTCACCTGTTGATGGGGATGTGAATTGTTTTTTGGTTATTACAAATAAAACTGTTATAATGACATTGTCACGTTCATCTTTAGAAGTCACTTTGGGCTTTTTGCTTTTTTTAATCTTCCATGTCTTCATTTTAGTTTTTAAAGATATTTTTATTGATTTCATAGAGGAAGGGAGAGGGAGAAATAAAAATATCAGTGATGAGAGAGAATCACTGATCAGCTGCCTCCTGCACGCCCCCTACTGGGGATCAAGCCCGGAACCCAGGGATGTGCCCTGACCAGGAATCAAACCATGATCTTCTGGTTCATAGGTTGATGTTCAACCACTGAGTCATGCTGGCTGGGCTCCTTTACTTTTTAAGCATCTGAAATATAATAACTGTTTAATGTCTTTCTAATTCTAACATACATATTAGTTCTTGATCTGGATCAATTGATTTTTTTCCTGCCTTTTTTTTTTAATGCCTGGTGGAATTATGAATTTTACCGTGATGAATCCTGGATAATTTTGCTTTTCTATAAATATTCTTGAACTTCCTTTGGGGATGCATTTAAGTTACTTGGGAATGGTTGAATCCTTTTTGGCTTTGCTTTTAAGATGACCAGAACTGGGTTTAGTGTAGAGTTCAATACTCCCCACTACTGAGGTGAGGTTTTTTTGGAATATTGTCTGCAATGCCTCATCCTATATAATAAAAAGCTAATATGTAAATTGACTGAATGGTGGAACAACCTGTCACTATGATGCTCAATGACCACCAGGGGGCAGATGCTCAACATAGGAGCTGCCCGCTGGTAGTCAGTGGACTCTCACTGGGTGAGCGTCACTCAGCCAAAAGCTGGGCTCACAGCTGGTGAGTGCAGTGGTGGCAGTGGCGGGAGCCTCTTTTGCCTCTGTGACAGTCAGACAACCCCCAAGAGCTCCTGGACTGCGATAGGATGCAGGTCAGGCTAAGGGACCACCCTCACTCCTCCTGAGTGCATGAGTTTCATGCACTGGGCCTCTAGTGAATTATAAGATTTTCCAATCTGGCTGGTGGGACAGGCACTTTTTCTGACCCTGTGACTGTTATGTTCTATTCCAGCCAGTAATTTCAAGTGGTTCTTTCCCCAGCTCTGGGTCATTTCCTCATATGCATGCACTGAACAACATTGTCCTGAAAACTTGAGGAAAACCATCTGCAGATCCCAAAGTTCTCTCTGATGCAGCTCCTTCACTTCTGCACTGTCCTGAGAATCCAACTGCCTGGGTCTCCCCAGACTCTTGGCTCTGTCACTTCAACGTAGAGCTTCCCAGACTCTGCTGGGGTTCCCCTTCCTGTGCCATACCCAGAAACCTCCTTCAGGCCACTGAGCTGACTCAGTCAAGTGGCTCACCTTATTGTTTCCCATTTTTCCAGGATTACTGTCCTTCATTGTTTGAAGCCCAATGTCTTAAAAACTAGTTTTCTATATTTTTGCCTTCTTTTATGCTTTGTTTACTTTCAGATAGGAGGTTAAATTCAGTCCTTCTAACTCCATTTTAACAGAAGTAGAAATCTATATTTATATCTTAGTCTTGTGCTGTGGTTTAGGTTTCTGAACTCAGAGTCGCAAGCTCCAGACCAATTTTCCCCTTTCCTTGATGATGAATTTGGTTCTATAGAGCTCTTTCTCTCAGCTTTTAATGGTTTCCCCTTCCTTTGGAGTGTGTTATAAAATAAGTTGTGCCCCAAAATCAGTATGTTGACATCCTAACCCCCACAACCTCAAAATGTGCCTGTATTTGAAACTAGAATCTTTAAAGAGGTGATTACGTTAAAATTAAGCCACTAGGATGAACACTAATCCAATATGACTGATGTTCTTACAAGAAAAGAAAGTTTGGATTTAGATAAGAACAAAGTGAAAACCATATGCAAACAGGGAAAAGACAGCTATTTGTAAGTATCTGATTAAAGGATGTGAGTAGGTAAAATAAGCATTTAATATAGTAAACTCTACATTTTTTGTTTCCCTGTATATGGCCATGTGGGGATCTTATATTGAATCAAGAGAGTAAAATTACACTAGCATGTTGAAACTAAGAGAACTGAGAAGGATCAGAAAATCAGTATAAAGCTGCTAGTACTAGACCCCAAGTCCTGTCTGACTCAAAATCTTTACTTCCTAGTATACAAGATACAAAAATATTGTTAGTATTTGAGTTCTAAATATAATTATTTTCTATGTTGCTTTAGAAATTAGAACCAAGAACCTAATATGTAGAATACAGTAGTAATAAATAGCTACTATTAAAACTATAAATATGAAAAACAACAGAAAAGAAGTATTCTTTTTGAATCCCAGAAATGCCTAAACTCTGAAAGCATTCAAAACTATCTAAAAGTGACCCAGAGTGAAGTGCAGGAACATAAAACCATTTCATTATTTTTAATTTAAAATTTAAAATATAAGTCCTGAGTTAAAATGCCTGAAAGGCTTAAAGCTGATGACTTTTTAACTATTTATGCAGAAGGTAAAGTAAAAAATAAATAATCTGTTTACCTTGGGTTTAGAAATTGAAGTGCCTTCACTCATTGGATTGGAAAAAATAGGTCATTCTGAGTCTTTGCCATTTATTAAAAATCCTCAGAAGTAATGAATGTCTAGAATAGAACATTGACTAAATCCTAAAAGGCTCTTGTTTTATAGGGAAAGAAAAAAACCTGGCTTGAGAAAGGTGACTCCATTTTTTTATGAACAACAAATTCATCATTTGAATATTCCAAGTTCAGATGACAACCATAGTATATTATACATCCCTGTTATTTGATGAATTGTGCCTCCCCAAAATTCATGTATTGAAATCCTAACCTCCAATGTGATGATATTTAAGATGGGCCTTTGGGAAGTAATTAGGCTTAGATGAGTGATGAGGGTGGGGTCCTCATAATGGGATTAGAAGAAAAAGTAAAAAGCAAAAATGTTGCTTCACATTTGTTTTTCAGTGAGCCTACTCTCAGCATGTCAGCATCAAGCCACAACAGCTTTAAACTGTGTCAGTGAGCATCTTTGCTTTACCTCTTTTTATTTTATGTATTCACTAGGGGCCGGGTCATGAAATTCATGCACTGGGAAGGGGGCGTTCCTCAGCCCAGCCTGCACCCTCTCACATATTGGGAGCCCTAAAAGGGTGTCCTACTGACTGCCTAGGCCCGCTCTCTGCTCCCTTTGGGGAGCGGGCCTAAGCCACAGTCTGGCCTCCCCTTGTGGGAGGCAACCAAGCTAATCAGGGGAAGCCACCAGGTCCATCATCCCGCTGCTGCAGCCACTGCCAGTCACCGCAGCCACCAAGGTGTTTTCATCAATACGGACTCCAGTCCCTTCACCATGAAAAAATGACAACATTCTTTAGGCATTTTCAAGATATATCTTTCATAGGATATGACATCTCTTTCTTTCTTTTTTTTTAATCCTCACCTGAGGATATATTTCCATCGATTTGTAGAGAATGTGGAAGAAAAGGGAAAAACAGAGAGAAACATCAAAGTGAGAGGAACAATTTGATTGGTTGTTTCCTGCATAAGCCCTGACCTGGGCCCTGGCCAGGGAGGAACATGCCCTTAGTCAGAATTGAACCCATACCCTGTGGTTGGCAGGCTGAGGAATTATGCATGAACCAAACTGGCTAGGGCAGGATATGACATTTCTTAGCCCTCCAGCAGTGGACCGTCATTTTTTTTTTTTCTCCAGGAGTGTGGTGGATAAACCCTAGATCACCTTTAGGGATTTTTATTACCCAAGTTACTAAGAATATTACCAGTGGCATACAGGGAGCTTAGCCAATGAGCGGTAAGAAAAGGTGTTTCCTCTGTAGTTCACTCTGAACACTGGCTCCACCCCTGACCCTCCAATCCCAGCTCCACCACTGCCCAGGCCTGTAACCTCTGGCCGAGGATGCAGGCCTGGGAAGGGGATCGCCAGACCTCTGAAATCGTCGGCTCCGACCCTGCTCAGGCCTGCAGCCTCTGGCTAAGGCTGCAGGTCTGGGCAGAAGAACCCCAAGCCTCTCTGATCGCCAGCTTCACAAAGCCCAGTCCTCTGCGATCACCAGCTCTGACCCTGCCCTCTGCCATTGCCAGCTCTGCCCTTGCCCCACTGGCAGCCTGTGGCCAAGGCTACAGACCTAAGCAGGGGTCCCCCAGGCCCCTCCAATCACTGGTTCCACCCTTGCCCCACTTCGGCTTGTGGCCAAGGCTACAGACTTGGATAGAGGACCCCCAGACTCCTGCATTGCCGGCTCTGCCCCTGACCAGACCCTTGCGATTACAGGCTCTGCCCCTGCCCCTCTCACCATTGACTTTGCCCCTGCTCAGGCCCTGAGATCACCTGCTCTGCCCCTGCCTCACTGCAGGCTCTGGCCAAGGCTACAGGCCTTGGCAGGGGACTCCCAGACCCCTGCTTTGCAAGCTCCACTGGTGCCTAGACTCCTGAAATTGCAGGCTCCACCCCTGCCACTCCAATCGCTGGCTCTGTGGAGCCCAGGCCATTGCAATCTCTGTCCTTGCCCCTGCCCAGGCCTGAGGTCTCTGGTCCAGGCCTTATGCCTGGGTAGGGCACCCTCATACCCCTCCAATCACCGGCTCTACCCCTGCCCCCTCAGATCACTGGCTTCGCCCTTGCCCATGCCTGAGACCTCTGGCAAAGGCCTCTGGTTGCCTGTTCCACCTCTCCTGTCCCCCAGCCCCCTCTATCTTCTGTTCCACCCCTAAGGCCCCCTGCCTCCCCCGCCACCTGCCTGTCTAGCAAGCCTGACCACTTCAGTGGCAGGGCTGAGCTGGACTGGGCGCCACTATCTTGTGGTTATGGGGGAAGCCATCTTTGTGATGGAGTGATGTTTAATTTGCATATTACTCTTTTATTAGATAGGATTAGCAAGGTGTGTCCTAATGTAACTGCTTCTTTGCTTTATGCCATCTCAGCTTAAGAAAAGAAACTATCTTAGGAAAATGAGCAGAAAAATATGTATGTTGTGATTTGTTTTACATTTTAAAACAAAAATGTATATAAATAAAACAAAACATTGTATTTAAATTACCCTATTTACATACTATAACGTGTTTTTATGTATATAGAGAACCTGAAACAACACCTCAACACTATTAGCATTGGAATTAGCTCTAAGAAATAAAATGGAAATAGGATAAGTGAAAATTTTGACTATTATTTCATATAAGATGGAATGCCTTTTGTGCTTTAATGAATTGATGTGATACTTTTCTAATTTTAAAAAATGTAATTGCATTGTGGTGAGAAAGGTTATAGGAAGAATAAGATGTTAATGCCTATGACATGTCTTTTTTTTTCAAAAACAAAAAAACAACACACAGTGGTAATGATAACAACCACTTTAGAAAGCCTGTTGGTTTAGTTAAAAACTAAAGCAAGGAGAAACAGAAGGTAACTGAAACATGCACAAGCATATTTAAAGTAACCTTACTCATATTAGCCCACACCAGGAAACAATACATTGTCTATATTAGGATTAAAAAATATTTACTGAGAAGAGACCTCATGTAACCTTGTGGGTTGCTAAAAATTCTCTATGATTGTATCTGGGTTGTAGTTAAACTAAGTGCTTGTATATTTAAAAATTGACGGAATGCTTAAGTAGGGTACTATATTGTATATATTATACAACTCAATTAAAAAATGAAACAAAAATGGTTGTGTATTTTGTATAAAGTATACTCTGGACTCTTTTGTGTTGCTTACTAAACACTGGAGCCTGCAAGCTTGTAGCCAAGTGGGCTACAGTGGCTATCAGTGGCTATCAGTGGCCACATCCAAGTCTTATCTTTAGGTGGAACCAGAGGACCAGCTACAGCCCAAACACTCCAAGTAAGTCCAGAGCTCACATTCACCTTTCCAGGGGCCTGGCCACACCCACCTACTGTGCTGATCAAGAGATTACACTCATAATAACCCAGAACAGGAAAAAGTAACTACTTCAGGTAAGGCTCTAGGTACAAATTCTTACCCAGAAAAAATGGGCTCTAAAGTATTTCATAGAGTCACTATATTGTATTGTACAATAGAGCAATCTCAACCACCTGCAAATTTTCTCTACTGATAACACCCCTCTCAGGTCATACATTCAACCCCAAAGTGGAAAGTGTAGGTAAGGAATAAGGAAGATACAACCCCTTCAATGCTTCCATATTGTGGTACCTTCATTCCATCTAGAGAGGTTCTCATCCCTTTATGACTGAAATAAGATGGTCTACACATGGCACAATCTTTCCAGCACTTATTCCTGCTTTCTCCTGGGCTTTTCTAGTTTTTAAAACATGTATTATTTTCAGTTTCACAGCTTCTTCTTCTTCTTTTTTTTTTTTTTTTTTTTTAGGTAGGGGGAGGAGTGTCTAGAATTACTGCTTCAAGACTGTCGTGTAGAAAGGAAGAGGAATATGGACACAATAGAGATGCTAGAATAGTTTCAGAAGATCACCAAAATATTGTTCAAGGACCAGCTTTAGTAAAGTAAATTGTTGAGTAAAGTTTATGGCTCTGCTATTCTCAGAGAACATAATAATAATAATGTAGTCATTTGTAAGAGAAATGACAGAAATAACTCCCTAGAAATGGGGGAAATGGGAATTAACAACAAACCCAATGATTCTGCTTTGTTTACTAATGTAATGTTCAATAGTAACTTCACACAGAGAGTCTGGAAATAATTTTGAGATGTTAATCTGAATATGGTCTTGTGGAGGGTGAACAATCTTTCTTCTAACAGCAAGATTCTTCTGGCATGGCTGGCATGGCTCAGGGGTTGAGCGTCGACCTATGAACCAGGAGCTCATGGTTTGACTCCCATCAGGCACATGCCTAGGTTGCCTACTCGATCCCCAGTGGGGGGTGTGCAGATGGCAGCCAATCTATGATTCTCTCTCATCATCGATGTTTCTATCTCTTGCTTCCTCTCCAAAATCAATAAAAATATATTTTAAAAAATATATATTCTTCTGGCTGGTGCCCTGACCAGTGTGGCTCAGTTGATTGGGCATCATCTCATGCATTGGAAGGCCTCTGGTTCTATTTCCAGTTGGGGCACATGTCTGGGTTATGAGCTCAATCCCCAGTGGGGGAGGGGAGATGCAGGAGGGGGAGGGGAGATTGATGTTTCTCTATCATCAATGTTTCTCTCTCTCTTTCTCTCTCTCTCCTTTTGTCTCTTTATCAAATCATTACTAGTAAAAGAAATATATATCTAAACTAATAAAAGCGAAATAGTAAAATTAACCGTTTCTCCGAGACAGGTAAGCCACGCCCACCAGCCAATCAGAGCAGCTGTATGCAAATTAGCCCAGCCAACATGGCGGCTGCCACTCACGGACCTGAGTAAACGGCTGTTTCCATTGCGGCAGGAGCGAAAGTGAAGCTGCGCCCACTCAGCTCAGCTCCGATTAAACTGGCTCTAGTGAAACACAGATTTGAAACAATATAACAATCACAGAATCCTCAGGAGCTGAAGGAAAGAGCAGCCGGGGCCTAACCAGTAAAAGTAACAATTGTTTCATTATAGACGCTGCGAGGTGAAGCAGAGAGGAGGGTTCGTTAGCCGGCTTAAAGGAACAGTGTATCAATTACAGGAGACAAACCTCAGAACCTGCGTCCAGCCAGCCTTGCTGGGACGTTGGGTCAATGGGAGCTGTGGGCAGCCTTAAAGCCCCTCACTCAGCCTGGTCAGGCACGCCAGCAGGTGGGCATCCCCCGAGGGGTCCCAGACTGCGAGAGGGCACAGGCCGGGCTGAGGGACCTCCCGAATGCATAGAGCGGCTGCAGGGTGGGACAGCGCAGGACCCAGGACCCGTGAGTGGGAAAGAGGCGGCAGGATTGGAGGGCACCGGGAAGCGGGTAAGAGGCAGCAAAGGGTCGGCGGCCTGCTTGGTGGGCTTCCCAGGCCCTTTGCAGGGCATCGGGGAGCGAGTAAGAGGTGGCAGGGGGTCGGCGGCCTGCTTTGTGGGCTTCCCAGGCCCTTTGCAGGGGCCGGGGTCCTGCTTGGCAGCTCCCAGAAGTGGGAAAGGAAGGCTGCAGGGGACGGGTGAGTGGGAAAGAGTTGGCGGCCTGCTTGGTGGCTTCCCAGGTCCCTTCCGGGGATTAGGGAGCAGGAAAAGGCTGGCCTGACCACGAGGCAGGGTTTTCCCTGCTTTCTGGTGGATGGAGGAAGATGGGCAGTAGGCAAGCTTGGGAGGCAGGCAGCACCCAGCCCTGGCTACAGCTCAAAAAAGAGAACAACATACAGGGGAGGGCAAGAGTCTGAGAGATCAACATAGAGGGGGTGCCTGCTCCAAGCCTCCACGATGTGCCTGGGGGCAGGCCCCCGGCAGGTAGACACAGAGGACTGCTCCGAGCCTCAGATGCGGCTGGGGGCAGGTCCCCAGTGGTGACACACACACATACACACACAAAAGGCACCTGGCAGACTGGGGCCATCATAGGACATCCACTGAGGGGTTCCAGACTGTGAGAGGGCACAGGCCGGGCTGAGGGACTCCCTCCACCCCAAGTGCACAAATTTTTGTGCACCGGGCCGCTAGGATATATATGTATGTATGTATATTTCAGAGAAGAAGGGAGAGGGAGAGAGAGGTAAAAGCATCAGTGATAAGGGAATCATTGATTGGCTGCCTCCTGCATGCCCCCTACTGGGGGTAAAGCTCAAAACCCAGGCATGTCAGGAATCAAACCATGACTTCCTGGTTCATAGGTTCATAGATCGATGCTCAACCACTGAGCTACACCAGCCAGGCAAAAGAAACATATTTTAAAAAACATTCTCTGAATGATCTAGTGATCAAATAGACACAAGACAAATTAGCAAGAGAAAATAACCAAATATACCATATTTTCCGGCATATAAGATGACTTTTTAACCCAGGAAAATCTTCTCAAAAGTTTGGGGTTGTCTTACACGCCCAGTCATCTTATACTCCGGAAAATATGGTAATTCATACACAGGTATGTGAATCTCAAATACATGACTGAGTCAGAGATACCCACATGAAGGAGAGGTTCAGAGATAGAAAGGGAAGTCTAAGATACTCTGTAGTAGGAATGAGGTAATGCACCCAGGGAGGAGGGATAAAAGGGCCATTATAGGCTAAGGAGAGCAGATGTTTAGTAAATAAAAATTTACTCTGCCATGTAGATGGGACAAGAAGAGACGCTTAGTGATTATTATGGGCAAGGCCGCTAATTCAAGTTCTTCTAGGTAGTTGAGGAAGGAGCAGAAGTTTCTCTTGAGCCTGAGGCTATATTGCCATTAGCTCAAATCAATCTACATACCACAGAAGCACAGTCTTTTAGACTTTTCAAAAACACAGCATCTAAGATCAAGCTTGAGAACCAAGAATGGGCTGTTCTCCAAGTATAAAAACATTTATTACCCTTTTTTTTTCAATATCACCCCCTCAACTCCAGTTATTTTTCCATTCTCCTCAGATTTGCTTTCTACAGTCATTTCCTCAACACTTGACTTCTATTGCCTCTGAGCCTTCAATGACTTGCCTCGTTTTTTACGTAAAGGGAAGGCCTTAATAGGAAACATTTTGTTCCTTGTTTGGGCCTTGTCTGCCACTATAGTAGACAGACCATGCAGTGAAGGTGAACCCCAGTTTTTTACTAGCTGATTAGCTGTGGGGAAGCTCTTAAACTTCTCTAAGCCTCAGTTACTGTATTTTCTGGCATATAAGATGACTGAGCATATAAGACAACCTCCAACTTTTGAGAAGATTTTCCTGGGTTAAAAAGTCTGGACAGAGACTATCTGTGGCACAAAAAAGAGCCGACCAGAGACACTTGCGGTCTCCATCTGGCTCCATTGAAATGAATGCAGTGAGGCCATTTTTGAGCTCCTCCCCCAATGGTATGTGGCAACCATAGATTTTCCAGTCAGGTTCGGAAGTTTCAGCACCCACCCTATAAGACAACACCCAGTGTATTAGACGACCCCCGACTTTTGAGAGAAGATTTTCCTGGGTTAAAAAGTCGTCCTATACAACAGAAAATATGGTAACTCATTTTAAAAGATTAGAACAAGATTAAGATCCACATTAAGATTAGATTTAGAATTACTGTCACTAGAAAGGGACCAGACCAAGGAAGGTCTGCCCCCACCCTATGGAATGTGTGGGTTCTTGAATGTGCAAGGAAGATTTCACAACACAAGACCAGGTGATTTTTAGAGTATGTTTATTAAAGGTGGAGACAGTGAAACAAATGAAGGGCTTAAGATAGATGGGGCACAATTATAGCAATAGGAATAAGCCCAAGCAGAGTTGCCTTTGCCCTTTGGAAATGTGAGGAAGAGTTGAACCTGGGCAAGCCTGCCTTAGCGCTTTAGGAAGAAATCACAAAGGCAGAAAAAGTGAGCAAGCTGGGCTACATGGACTCAGAAACAAGAAACAGAGGCAAAGAAAGGCCCTTGAAGACAGGTTCAGGGGGTTAGGCCAGAATGAGCAGCTGCTGCCCTGTATTCCCCTAGTTGCAAGGCTCATGTGGACCTTTAGAGCTTAGGAGAAGAAAGCAAAGATACACACCTGAGGAAAGAAGGAGAGAAAGGCACAAGAGTGCTCAAGAGAGAGGGTGCATGTGTACTAGGTTCTTTTTCTTAAGGACTTTTATCTGTTTTCTAAAGGTAGTAATTTTAGGGGAGATCTTAGAGGAGGATCTCAATAAAATATTCACCAACTTTCCATGTGTGTCCTTTAATATGTTTATTCATAAAAATGAGCAAGTAGAGGGGTCGGATCATTCTCTGGTCAGTTTCACCTTCAAAGAGAAACCTTGACATGGTCTAGAATGAGTAAACCATTTGCTTCTAAGTGTCCTTGGCTAGGGAAGATAAGATCTTGTGCCACAACCTTTTGCAGCAAGGATTCAGAATCTGGAAAAGGGGCCAAGCACAAATTGATATACTAGATAAGAAATACAAATGTGGGAGGCATTGGGGGAACCAGGTAGAGACCCTTCTCTACTGGAATCGTTCCCTGAATGTCCAGGCCCATAGCTTTTTATTTGTAGAATATACATTTGCCCTTTAGCAAAGCAAACAGTCATTTCAATGGTAAAGTTTGGTAAACAATAAAGGATTATCAGGTTAGGGGATTGCCTTCAGCCATTCAACCAGCAGCAGGTAATATTATGCTGACTCTCACCCCTTGCTGAATATCAAAGTCCATCAGCCTTCTGAGGGACTTCTCACATTTATATGTTAACTACTTGTTGGTTTTTGCCTCCAGAAATCTTGTGATTTATTAGCTCTCTTAGTATCCCCATTCCACTTGCCAAGGATTTTTCTTAGCTTCTATCCTGCCTTTTATATAAGCTTTTATATTAATTCACTTACTCCTCACTACAACCCTATGAAGTAGGTATTATCAGTCCCATTTTATAGATAAGAAAACAGAGGCACTGAGAGGATCAGTAACTTATCCAAAGTCAAACAGCTGTAAGATGGCAGAGCTGAGATTTGAACAAGTATGTTGCTCTTCAATATAAACTTTTATCCCTCTGCTTTACTGCCTTATATACTTGTTCAGTTAATATTAGCTATTATTTTTAAGACTTGAGAATTAGGGTAATGGTCATATTACTAAAATAACAAGCTAAAGATGGGTCTGATGTTTACATAGCAGGAAAAGTAGAGAAAGCTGATCATCAGGGAAGTAATCAATTTATTGATACACTCATTTAATAAATATATGAGGGCTAGGCATTATTCTAATATGTAGCTGTGGATAAAACAAAACTTTATGGTTTTATCTGTGTACCTGTTCACATGAAACTCCTTTTGTCAGGAATGTGTACACACACAGAGATACACTCACACACACAATCACATACACATCATAGGCTGGTCAATTCTCACTTTTTCCCTTCAGTGTAGTAAAAGGCAGTTACTACTCAGTCTATTCTAGATTTCTACCTGTGCACACATCTCATATTTCCTAATTAAAATCAGAGAAGAAAAAATAAATCAATAAAAGAAGAATACAGAGGAGGAAGAAAAGAAAAAGTCTGTGTTTAGAAAGGTATTAAAGGAAAGAAAATAGAAGTTAGAAATGAAAACAGTATTAAAGAGTAAAAAGATGAGACCAAGAGGCAATTTAATAATTCTTTTGTAGTACATTAATTTTATTTTACATAGAGAGAAACAATAGGTTCTCCATTTGAGGGATTTATAAGGGAGTAAATTAGCTTCAATGAAAGTGGCAGAGAAAGCTAGCTTTTCGTGGGCACTCAGCATAGGCAGGACAAGATCACTACTAGCATGGAACTTAAAATATAATAAGAAATACAGATGAACATAAAAAGATGACTAATAATCAATTTAATGGGACAGATTACAAGAACAATTAATTCAGAGAAGGGAGAGATCTCTATGAATTCATGAGCTGAGATAGAGAGGAAACACTTCACTGAAAAGATGAAATGGTAAAATCCTATTATAAGTGGGGGAAAAAGGCTATATAATAAACCTGAAAAGCTTGGGGGTGGGGGAGAGAAGTGGTTGGCACACCTGATAAGCTCAGTCTCCAAAAGTATCACATATTTCTAACTGGATAGATCATAATGGATACTCACATCCAAGGACTATAGCTTCCTTAGCAAAGGTCAATCTTTACCTTAAGTGAGTCTTTTCCATTGTTCTTGTGCAACTAGAATAACATAGTTTTGAAATGTCAGAGTAATTTTCTTTTCTGGACCCCTCAAGGTCACAATAGAGCACAAGACCACAGAACCCCTCATTGTTACCTTATTCTCCACATACCAACTCTTTGTGCTGTAAATTTTGATTAACTATCCTGTACCTAACAATGAAAAAAAAAGTATGCTTGTTCATTTTGCTCTTTATATAATTCTGGAGACTTCTCCATTTCCTTTTCTCCAGTCTCTTTGATTGACCACCAAAAAATATCATGTAATGCTCTCATATGTCTTCTTCTTTAATTCTAATCTATAAATTTAAGCCCCCAAACTGCCATTATAAGAGGCACTTTCTCAATATGTTAAAATTTTGCTTCTAAACATGTCCTTTAATTTTGGTTTAAATAAGCTCCTATGTGCCTTAGCTGGTTTGGCTCAAAGGATAGAGTGTTGGTCTGCAGAATGAAGAATACTGGGTTTGATTCTGGTCAAGGATTGGGTTGCAGGCTCAATCCCCAGTAGGTGGTGTATGGGAGGCAGCTCATCAATGATTCTCTCTCATCATTGATGTTACTATCTCTCTCTCTCCCTCTCCCTTCCTCTCTAAAATCAATAAAAATATTTTTTAAAATAAGTAAATAAATAAATTCCTATAAGACTTTTCTACAGGCTAGATGGTTTTTTTAATTGACACTATCAATAAAATAGAGAAAAGACTAGGCAAAGAGAAGTTTTAAAAAATGGCATTAAAAACATAACTGGAGCAGAGAAACCAAGATGGCGGCATAGGTAAACACCTGGAATTGCTGCCTCACACAACCATTTCAAAACCACAATGAAAAAAAAAAAAAAACAGACCCACAGGAAGGCTGGCTGAGTGAAATTCTACAACTAGAAAGAGACTGAGACTCAGAGGAGGTTTGGAAGTAAAGTGCAGAGGTACGGAGGTGTATGGAAAGGGCTGGCGACTAAGGATGAGGTTGTCTTTTTCAATCTGGAGGGAGTCACAAGCTCCTGACGGCTCTGAACTCCAGTTCTGGGTGAGTTTCTGGGGATCCAGATTCATATGAGGAGAAGCTGGACTGTATGGCACCGGGAGGAACTCCAGAGCGATGCCAAAGGACACTGAAAACAGGTGCCTCTTAGGGCAGGGCTGAGAATCAGCCATAGCTATTTGATTTGCCCTGTTGATTCTCTGAGACCCCGCCCCAAACAAGCTGCATGCAGAGGCTTTTGTATATAAAAGGCTAGGTAGCCTTAGGCAGAAGCTAAAATATCACCTCCCTAGAGATCCAAGAGCCAGTGTATCCAGTGTTCAGAGCAGGACCACCCAGTCTACAACTCCTCAGATCCATAAGGGACACACTCAGGGAGCAGACTCAGTGAGTACCAAAGCTCCACTGAAGCAAGTCTTGCTCTATAAGGGTGTCTCCACCACAGAAGTTCTCCCACCATAGACACAGTTGATTTTCACAGCCAAGTGGCCTGGAAGTCAATTCCTCCCAGTGATACCAACAACAATCAAGGCTTAACTAAAACAAGACTGTGCACAAAGCCTACAAAACAGTGCACCAAGAGTATCCACCCCAGGTAATTGGGGAGGCTGAACCACTTGGCCCTATAGGACACCTAGCACAGAAAGCCACTCTATCAACGCAGGGAAGCAGCCAAAATGTGGAGACAAAGAAACAGGTCACAAATGACAGAAATGGAGGAAAGTGAATGACTGGATATAGAGTTCAAAACCACGGTTATAAAGTTTTTCAAGAATTTTCTAGAGACTGCTGATAAATTTAGTGAGACCCTCAAGGATATGAAAAAAGACTAGCTGGAAATTAACTATACACTGACTGAAATAAAGAATAATATAGAGATCCAACAGCAGACTAGAGAATCGCAAGAATCAAGTCAAAGATTTGAAATACAAAGAAGCAAAAAACACCCATCCTAAAAAGCAAAAAGAAAAAAGAATCCAAAAATATGAAGACAGTGTAAGGAGTCTCTGGGACAACTTTAAGTGTACCAACATCTGAATTATAGGGGTGCCCGAAGAAGAGAAAGAGCAAGATATTGAAAAACCTATTTGAAGAAATAATGACAGAAAACTTCCCCCACCTGGTGAAAGAAATAGACTTACAAGTCCAGGAAGCACAGAGAATCCCAAACAAAAGGAATCCAGGGAGGACCACACCAAGACATATCATAATTAAAATGCCAAGGGCAAAAGACAAAGAGGGAATCTTAAAAGCAGCAAGAGAAAAGCAGTCCATTACCTACAAGGGAGCATCCATACAACTGTCAGCTGATTTCTCAACAGAAACTTTGCAGGCCAGAAGGGAGTGGCAAGAAATATTCAAAGTGATGAATAGCAAGAACCTACAACCAAGATTACTCTACCCAGCAAAGCTATCATTCAGAATTGAAGGTCAGATAAAGGACGTCACAGAGCCCTAACCAGTTTGGTTCGGTGGATAGAGCGTCGGCCTGTGGACAGAAGGGTCCCGGGTTCAATTCCAGTCAAGGGCATGTGCCTTGGTTGCGGGCACATCCCCAGTGTGGAGTGTGCAGGAGGCAGCTGATCAATGTTCTCTTTCATTGATATTTCTGACTCTCTCTGTAAAAAAATCAATTAAAAAAATTTTTTTAAAAGAACTTCACAGACAAGAAAAAGCTAAAGAAGTTCATCACCACCCAACCAGTATTATATGAAATGCTGAAAAGGTATCCTTTGAGAAGAGAAAGAAGAAGAAAAAGTAAAGATAAAAATTATGAACAATAAATACATATCTATCAACAAGTGAACCTAAAAATCAAGTGAATAAAAAAATCTGATGAACAGAATAAACTGTGAATAGAATAGAATCAGAGGCATAGAAAGAGAGTGTACTGACAATACTCAGGGGGAAAGGGGTGTTAGGGGTGCAGGAGGAGACTGGAAAACATTCATACACCTATGGATGAGGACAGTGGTGGGGGGTAAGGACAGAGGGTGGGGTGGGAACTGGGAAGAGGGGAGCTATGGGGGAAAAAAGAGGAACAACTGTAATAATATGAACAATAAAAATTTTTAAAATAGAATATTTTCTGGATAATCTTTGGAACAAAATGGAATTTAGAGCTAAAACTGCAAACTGTCTAGAGAGCAGTGGACAGGATAGTGCTTTATATTAAATTATGTACTTAGAGGAAAATTTATAAACTTACATTATTATTAAAGAAGAACAGCTAAAATTTGTAAACTTACATACAATTATTATTAAAGAATAATAAAAAAAAAACATAACTGGAATGTTGAAAAATGCATTTTTAGCAGCTCCTTGCTATAGCCAGTCTCTCCATTTGCCCACCAGAACCAGTGCAAGCTTTGTCAAATCACTCTGATTTTTTTCTCCCCTCTTTCCACTGGATAATTCCATTAACATTCAGTTTGTGTTTCTATTATCTAAAAAAATAAAATAAAATAAACTATTCCTTCTCTATCTATTGTTCCATTGCTCTCCTTTTTTCTTTCTCTTTTTTTGTGGAAAAAATTCTTGAACTCATTGTTTATACTTCCTGTCTTCTATTCATCTCCTTACATTCTCTCCATTTTGTTGTTGTTGTTGTTAATCCTCACCTGATGATATTTTTCCATTGATTTTTTAGAGTGAGTGGAAGGGAGGAGGAGAGACAGAGAGAGAAATATTGTTGATTGAGCCTGCAACCTAGGTACATGCCCTTGACCAAATCAAACCCAGGAACCATCAGTCCACAGGCCAGCTCTCTATCCACTGGGCCAAACCAGCTAGGGCCTCAGGTTCTCTCTAGATCCCACCACAATCAGGACAACCACACACCAAACTGCTATCAGGCCTCCACTGATATTCACATGACTAAATTCAGTGATCAATTATGCATCCTCATATTTTTTATTTGATTACCTTGATGCCTCTCTCTAGGAAATGCTTTCTGACCTGGCTTTCAGGACACCCAGCCTCATTCTCTTGGTGACATCAATCAATCTCATGGCTGTAAATACCAGCACTCTAATATTTCTGCCTTAATTGCACACTTGTGTATCCAACTGCCTATCTGATCGTCCTCTAGATGTTCACAGGCATCACTAATTTAACATATTCAAAATTTCCTCACCCTCTTTCTCTAATTCTATTCCTTGTACAATATTCCCATTGTTATCCTTTATAAGTGACAGCTCTTCTTCCATTGCTTGGGCTAGAAATCTTAGAGTAATCATCTAATTTACGTTTTTCTCTCTTACATCCAATTCAGAAAATCATGATAGCGCACCCTTCAAAAATATATCTAGAAATTGAATTTTCAACACCTCTCTTACAGATATCTGAGTAAAATCCCTATAGCTCTCATCTGGATCTTTACAAACCACTGTCTTCATTCCTCCAGTCTATTCTAAAAACAATAGCCAGGATATCCATGTGAAATGTCAGTCAGATGAGGGTACATCTCCATACAAAGGCCTCCAATGCATTCCCATCTCACTCACAGGGAGTAAAAATTTGTGCACTTGGGAGGTCCCTCAGCCCAGCCTGTGCCCTCTTGCAGTCTGTGACCCCTCAGGGGATGTCCACCTGCTGGTTAGGCCCACTCCCCAAGGATAAGGCCTAATCTGGCAGTCAGACATCCCTCTGGCAGCCCAGGAGCCCTTGGGGAATGTCCACTTGCCAGCTGGGAGCAGGCCTAAGCTGTAGTCAGACATCCTTAGGACTGCAAAGGCAGGAGAGACTCCCACCACCACTGCTATACTGGCAGCCATCAGCCTGGCCTGTGGCTGAGCAGAGCTCCCCCTGTGGGAGTGCACTGACCCACCAGGGGGCAGCTCCTGCATTGAGCATCTTCCCCCTGGTGGTCAGTGTGTGTCATAGTGACCAGTCATTCCCAATTGTTCTGCTGTTAGGGTCCATTTTCATATTACCCTTTTATTATATAGGATAGAGGCCTGGTGCATGGGTGGAGGCTGGCTGATTTGCCCTTAAGGGTGTCCCAGATCATAGTGGGGGTCCCACTGGGCTGGCTAGCCTAGGTGAGGGATTAAGGGCCGTTTTCAGGCTGGCCAAGCCCCCTAGAGGGGATCCTCATCCCATGAAGGTGTGGCCACTCTGGGTGAGGAGCTGAGGGCTGTTTTCAGGCTTACCACAGCTCCTTCAGGGTGGGGTGTCCTGCTGGGGTGCCTGGCCAGCCTGGGTGAGGGACTAGGGCCATTTTCAGGCTGGTCACACTCCCCAGAAACCCAAGCTCCCAGCCTCTCCTTTTGTTCTTTTTCTTTTTCTTTTTCTGGGATTTATTCATCTTCTATAATTGAAACTTTGTAGGCTTGAGCGGAGCCCAGTGCCAGCCAGAGCAGGCAGGAAACTTGGCTTCCTCCATTGCCAGGGGCAACCCAAGACTCCTGCTCGCTCCAGCTCCATGGCCGTTGCCATCTTTGTGACAGAGTGATGGAGTGATGGTTAATTTGCAAATTACTCCTTTATTAGATAGGATATATTTCAACCATAAGTGCCATACTTTTATACAAACACACAGAGACACAATGGAATATTATTCAACCATAAAAAGGATAACATGCCATTTGAAACAACATAGATGGAACCTGAAGGCATTTTGGTGAGTGCATTATATTAAATCTAAGGTGCCATCGATAGTATAATTCACCATTTTATTATCCACCACTAAAGAAAAATAAAACTGAAAGAACAAATATCACCTGACTATGATAAATTTTTTATCACTTAGAATTTGTATTATATGTCTATGGAAAGAGCTTTTTCAGATGTATTTAGACATAAATTTCTATTATATATCATTCTTGTGCTTGTATAAAAAGTAAAATATAAGTGAAATAAATCAGTAAAGGTATTTCTAATCTTTTAGATTCAGCAGCTGACATCTGAGGGCTTTTTTTTTTTTTTTTAGCAAATTACTGTTGTAGTTTCATCATTATTATTCTTTTGTTGCTGTTAATCCTCACTGGAGGATATTTTTCCATTGATTTTTAGGGAGAGTAGAATGAAGAGGGAAAGATAGAGAGAAATATGGATGTAAGAGAAACACATTGATTGGTTACCTTCTGCATGTGCCCAGACCACGGCCAGGGCCACAGAGGAGCCTGCAACCAAGGTTGACCAGACTCAAACCTGCAGCCTTTTGGTCTGCAGGCTGATGCTCTATCCACTGAGCCAAACCAGCTAGGGCTGTTTTTGTTGTTTTATATTTTTGTATATGTTTTTGTTGATTTCAGAGAGAGGAAGGGAGAGAGATACCATTATCAATGACGAGAGAGAATCATTGATCTGCTGCCTCCTACACCCCTCCACTGGGGATCAAGCCTATAACCCAGGTATGTGCCCTGGGAATCAATCTCTGACCTCCTGGTTCATGGGTTGATACTCACCCACTGAGCCACATTGGCTGGGCATGAATGACTTTCAATTCAGTCTCATTGATGCCCATGTTTTCCTACCTATTTTGTCATCATAGCATGAGAATACTCCACCATGATCTCTGGAGGCTTTTCTGATCTTATCATAAAGTATTAATGCCTGGTTTCCAAACCACAAGTTGGAATGACTTAGAGTCTTTCTAAAATGTTCCTTGCCGTGACCTGCATGGCAGGTTCAGGAGGACCTGTAGAAGTGATGCACAATGAAGACACTGCACAAGAAAATGAATTTTAAGCATGGGGGCCAGGTGGAACCTTTCTTTGGGAAGAGGAACCACAAGTCCTTGTCTTGCCTGCTTTTATTCAACTTGGTTATAAATTGCCCTTAGCAAAGCACATAGGCAGAGCACCTAGTAAACAGATAGTATCAAAGGTTAGTAAAACTCAGTAAAGTTCAGTAAACATTTACTCAAAGATTATCAGGTCAGGAAATTGCTTCAAGACACCGCAACCTCAGCAAGAGCAATCTGTGCATGGTGTCAGCCCTGCTGCCAGCCAAGGTTAATGGCCTTCCAAACGCCTTGGTGCACTTTCATGCCAATGCTCCTATGTGGTGGTCTCCAGCATTCCTGAAACGGTCTGTTGATTGAAACTTTGTGGCGTTGCCACCAAGAAATAAATAACCCGGACTCTCATGTCCCAGCAATGGGAACTAGTTAAGTCTGCCCCTCCCCCTTTCGACAGTTATTGTAAAATGTCCTAGATTGTCACACGCAGATTTCAAAAATGTGAAAATATGGGACTTAAAATATATAACTTATGGTAACAAACTTTACTTTACTTTTGTTAAGTGTCAGTAGGAAAATCACTCTGTTTGGTTTTGATATGAATGGGAGGTTGCTATTCTGGCTAAGGGCTGTGATGCAGAATCTGTATTCTACTCCTCAAATGCATGAAAAGGTTTGATTTTAGGCAATAGACCTTTAAACCAGCATGGAGGCTGCTGTCAGAGGTTAAAAGAAGAAAGCTGAGGTTAACAGAAACAGAAGCACTGTTCAGTCTGGACCACATGCTGAGAAAAGGTCACAGATTTGGTTAAGAGGGATACCAAGTGCTTGACAACTTGAAAATATAAGATGCTGTGAATCTTCCAAATTTTTTTTTCCCATTGGCCTAAGTTATAAGGATAAATGGCTAAGAGAGAAAAACTTAGGCATTCAGTTTTTGTTAAAAAATTTTTAAAAATCATATTAAATATCAGTATTTAAAATTTATTGAGTTCCTTAGGTTTTATAATAGGTTATGAAATACAGTATTAAAAGTAATCCTATAATCCTCCGGAAAAAAATGTTGGCTTTTCCCACTCTATCATGAAAAGAACGGGCTGTCTGTATGATAACTCAATTCACACTCATAAAACCCATTAAAATAGCTGCATATTATGCTCAAATCTCTTAGAATCCTTTGGTACAAAATGAGGATTATAAACCTGGCTTCTGAGACTGTTTCAGATTTGTGCATGGTTAAACTTAAATTGCAGACGGCAAGAGTCTTGCCCTCAGGGTGAGAGCATTGTAATTTGTTTTTTTCCCTTCTAGCAAAATAGTAATGCTAAAATAATAAAGCAAAAAAGTATACTTAAGTCAGTTTATCAGGCAACTAATTAAGTGCCTCTTTGCATTCCAGTGAAAGGGAAGAAACTCTGATTAAGTGTCTGCATTTTGCCAGGGATCATCTCATTTAACGCTCACAGTGTATTTGTGAAATGGATGACTTTGGGAACCAAGGCTTGGGAAACCCAAGTAACACGCCTGAGACGATGAGGCTAGTAGAAATGAGGGTGACATTGGAACCCGGTCTGCTTAACTTTCTCAATTTATGCTCTTCACACCTGATGAAAGGTTGCTAGATTACCAAAATGCTTTGTGCCTCCAATAATTCTAGAGTTCTCAAAGGGGAATAGCTAAAAAGAAGCCAGGTCATGCTGAGACACAGGCAAAGATTCGATTTCTAACTGCCTGGATGCAAGACTAAGTCTATCTACTGAATATCTTCTAGAATGCTTTCTGGCTACATATTACTTTGCTGACACTACTAATTAGAGACTTACCCAGGACTCAGCCAAGACCTGTCCCTCTCCTCTTGGCCTGTTCCCTCTGCCATCTCTAATAATTGATAATTGGAATGGAACTAACACAGAAGACGAGCTCCTTCCCAACTAGGCTTTTTTTTTTTTTCTTTTGATTGTTTTTTCTTTTTAAATATTTTTTTTATTTTTTTATTTAAAAATTATTACAGATATCTCCCATTCCCCTTCCCTTTTACCCTTCTCCCTACCCTTACACAACCCCGTTTCTGGTCCCCCCTAGATTTTATATCCATGAGTCTTAAGGCTTTACAACTGGGTTTTAATCACAAAAAGATTAAGCAGTTTCCTGTAGCTTCACCATAATTATGAGGAGTCCCTCAAATACCACCAGAACTCAGGGTGTTTTAACTACAATACACTACTAGATTCTGTGGCAGCTCATGACTCAGTAAAACGGGCCTTAATTCTTTTCCAGGTATAATTTTTTTTCCTTTCTTTCTCTAAAGACTTTCTCATTCTATGTATTGAGACAACAATAGGAAATCTCTGACTTTTCTCTCTCCCTCCCTCCCTGCTAGTCTATTTATAGTCCTAAATATTGCCAGTTGTCAGCAACAATTAAGGAGGGACCATTAGAGTTTCTCCAAGCTGTTGTTGTTACTTAGGGTGCATCTAATATTTTGCATTAGCAAGTTGAAGTACAGTTGTATTGATTCAATGTTCTGGACATTCTAAAAGATGACAAAAAATTGACTCTTTTCAAAGCCCCAGACAAAGCTTCTCTTGGTGCTATGCACATTTAAGCTGCTAACACCAAAAGAATTGAGCCTGGGGGAGTCATGATTCAAGCTGAAACCCTTCACTGAATGTGCCTGTGCTAGCTGGAGTGTACTCCACTTCATGTTGCGATAAAGCAGATAAGTGGCTATGCTTTTAATACCAAGGAAATGGAGCAAGTGCTTAAGATGGTAATTCCCATGCCTTTACAAGCAGGCACTCATGTTCATCAATGGGTTCAACTCATTTACTCATTTATCTCCAAAATGGGAATGGTTTTAATTAAGAGATAACTTGAGGGGGAGGGGGGACTGCTTTCTCTATTGCTCTTGCTTAATTAGCTTTATCACGAAGAAAGCTGGAAACTCATAGCCTACTAAGTTTCATAGCTGTGACAGGAAGTATCTCTGGGTGGCTGTGTGAAGAGACGGGATCATAGAACAGAAAGCAATTTTGCTGTAATTTCTCGGAATAACCCATTATGAACAAGCTTATATTTTGACCAGTGGGTTATTTAGGGATAATGAGGCATATAACCAGGTGCTGCCATCTCTTCCCAATCCTGCTGGTCCTTAGAAATGATAAGAAAATCACAGTGAAACATGAAGAACCAAACCACAAAAAGTAACTGAGTTTCCAGAAACATAAATGGACATTAGAGCCTAATTATAATGGAGGCAACTGTTATTGAGAACATGAACTCACCAGTTCTGGTTTGAAAGTATGGGGGGGAGGAACAAACTTTCCTCTACCCTTAAGGTTCTTCTGGCCAGTCTAATAATAAAATAGACATGAGATGTTATCAAGAGTAAACAAACAAATGTAATATCTGTGTGTGTGTGTGTGTGTGTATGTGTGTGATTCTCGCATACAGGAGAGTCAGAGGCCCCCACATGCAGGAGAGGTTCAGAGATAGAAAGGAGGCCTGGCCGTCTTGGCTCAGTGGTTGACCATCAACCTATGAACCAGGAGGCCATAGTTCAATTCCTGGTCCAGGCACATTCCTGGGTTGTGGGCTCAATCCCTAGTGTGGGGCCTGCAGGAGGCAGCTGATCAATGATTCTGTCATCATCAATGTTTCTATTTCTCTCTTCCTCTCCCTTCCTCTCTGAAATCAATAAAAATATATTTTAAAAAAAGAAAGGGGGATTCAAGTACATATATAAGACATTCTGAGCTAGAGATGAGGTAAAGTGCCTTCAGGGCCTCAAAGGGTCATTGCAAGACAGTAAGAAGAGCAAGTGTTTGGTAAATAAAAGTTTGCCCTGCCATGTGGGTGGGTCCAAAAGGTTATCGCTGGTAACCTATTACGGGCTATGCCTCTAATTCAAATTCTTCTAATTTTAATTAGTTAAAGTTGGGAGTAGAGCCCTAACCAGTTTGACTCGGTGGATAGAGCATTGGCCTGCAGACTGAAAAGTCCCAGGTTTGATTCCGATCAAGGGCATGTACCTTGGTTGCAGGCACATCCCCAGTGACAGGTGTGCAGGAGGCAGCTGACCGATGCTTCTCTCTCATTGAAGTTTCTAATTCTCTATCCCTCTCGCTTCCTCTCTATAAAAAAATCAATAAAACATATTTTTAAAAAAGAAAAAACATGGGAGCAGATCTCTCCTGAGCCTGTGGCTAAAGTTGCCTTTAGCTCAAAATAATCTATATACCACAGAGGCACATCCTAGGTTACTCCTTCTGGAACCCCAGAAAAGTTGCCCCAGCATCTGTAAAACCAAACTATGGGAGTGGAGAGAAATAAGGAAGCTAGATTTCTCTTCTGTTTGCTTTGATCAATTCAATGTGCTTTAGAGTTAATTCTCACCAGACCCTTTCAGAGATAAATATTTTCATATCCATTTAAAAAATGATTGAAATGGGATGTGCAGTGGCTCTAAATTTGGTCACACACAAACATACGGCTGACCAGCCCCAAAAACATATAGTACTAATCATATACATGGGGAGTGGTTCGACAAGCAAACCCAAGTCCATTTGGCTTCAAAGCCCTTGCTCTTTCTACTCTGCATGCTGAGTTTTGCTTTTTGTAAGCACTGTACTGGGAGGGAAGAAAATCAGCTTGAGTATATTTAGTAAACGTGTTCATTTTATAAGTTATAGAACTACTAATAGCAAAGAAGATATGACTAGGCCTCCGAGATTGAAAGCAAATCAGAATCCTTCCAATGAGTAGAAACTCAAGAGACCACTTATGGCCCTCTATAAAAGTTTATAAACTTAACATATTTTATAGCATTCTCAGAGAGAAATGTTCCCAGTTACTTCTAAATTATGCCTTGGGTTCCCACCACTGAGCTAGAAACTTCATTATGAAATCAAATATAATATTTCTGCTGAATTCTAGCCACTGTTTCCCACTCCGACTCCAGAGTTCAAGTCCATCTGCACCAGCCCACCTGCAAGTGGGCTGAGGATATGGCTCAGTTCCCAAATTTCACTGTGCAGAGTATTAACATGAGCATAAATCTAGCTAGGATCTAATGACATTTCAACTGTTTCAGCTAGCCTGGGGCATTTACTCTCTATTCCTCTTTTTTTAAATATATTTTTTATTGATTTTTTTTTTTTTTTTGAGAGAGAGAGAGAGAGAGAGAGGAAGGAAGAGAAGGAGAAATATCAATATGACAAATAAGCATTAACTGGTGCCCTGATCTGGGATGGAATCGGCAACCTAGGCATGTACCCTGATAGGGAACTAAACAGGTGACCTTTCGGTGCACAAAACAACACCCAACCAACTGAGCTACACCTGCCAGGGCTCTCCATCCCTTTGATGGTAGGACTGGCGGGAGGTATGTATATTAGGAGGGCTATTGACTTATGTTGCTACAAATTTAAAACTAGGAAATTTCTGTCCTGGCCAGTGACTCAGTTGGAATGACAGCCAGTACACCAAAAGACTGTGGGTTCGATCCCCAGTTGACATACATACCTATTGATGTCCTTTCTCTCTCTCTCTCTCTCTCTCTCTCTCTCTCTCTCTCTCTCTCTCTCTCTTTCTCTCTCTATCTGTATCTCTATCTCTCCCTCCTCCCCCCAAAAAATTAATAAAAATATATCCTTGGGTGAGGGTTTAAAAAATAATAAGAACATAGAACTAGGAAATTTCTGAAGACCTTTATTCTTGAACAAAAAAATAACGGTCTTTTAGATGAAACACTTTGTTTTTATAGTCCCAGGCTTTTTATATTTGAATTTTCTTTTCTCCTGTAGTAAAATCAGTTTGTAAATACTTTTATTAAAATGCAGTCTTAGAAACAGCAAGATGGCAGCATAAGGTAAACATCGTAAATGCAGCCGTGAACAACTATTTCAGAAAAACCACGAAAAGAACACACGGACACCACTCGCACCCACAGGAAGGCTGGCTAAGTGAAAATCCTACAACTAGAAAAGAGTCTGAGACTCAGAGGAGCGGCAGAAGCAAAGTACAGAGGTACGGAGGCGCGTGCACGGGGCTCGGGGAGAGGGCTGGCGCCGGAGGATGCAGTTCTTTTCCAAAACGGAGAGAGACACAAGTTCCCAGCGGCTCTGAACTCCAGTTCCAGGCGAGTTTCTGAGGACTCAGACACCCGGAGAAGGGGGACTGACTGACACTGGGAGGAAATCCAAAGCGGGTTTCTCTCAGCGTTGCTTGCAGCAATTACCATGGGACACAGAGACCTAGTGTCTCTCAGCGCAGGGCTGAGAAACGCCATAGCTATTTGCTCTGCCCTGCCCTGCAAACTCCCCGAGGCCCCACCCCTCCCAAGCTGCATCAGAGGCTTTTGCATATAAAAGACTGAGTAACCTAAGGCAAAGGCTTAATCAACACCTCCTTAAAGATACAGGAGCCAGCCTCACCCAGTGGCCAGAGTGGGACTAACCTAAACAAAACAGATCCACAAGGAACACACTCGGGGCAAATGCAGTGAGCATAAAAGCCCCACTGAAACAACTCTTGCCCCATAAGGGTGTCTCCAGCACAGAAGTTCTCCCACTGTAGACACAGCTGACTCTCATAACCAAGTGGCTTAGAGGTTAATTCCTCACAGTGATCGCCTAACTCAGAAAGGGAAGCAGCCAAAATGCGGAGACAAAGAAACAGATTGCAAATGACAGAAATGGAGGAAAGAAAACGACAGGATATAGAGTTCAAAACCACGGTTATTAGGTTTTTCAAGAAATTTCTAGAGACTGCCAATAAATTTAGTGAGACTGCCAATAAATTTAGTGAGATCCTCAATGAATCTAATGAGATCCTCAAGGATATGATAAAGGACCAACTAGAAATTAAGCATACACTGACTGAAATAAAGAATATTAGAAGGGGAAACAAGATGGTGGCATAGGGTAGACACCGTAAATGCAGCCGTGAACAACAATTTCAGAAAAACCTCGAAAAGAACACACGGACACCACTCGCACCCACAGGAAGGCTGGCTGAGTGAAAATCCTACAACTAGAGAAGAGTCTGAGACTCAGAGGAGCAGCGGAAGCAAAGTACAGAGGTACAGAGGCGCGCGCACGGGCTCGGGGAAGGGCTGGTACCGGAGGTCGCGGTTCTTTTCCAAAACGGAGAGAGCCACAAGCTCCCAGCGGCTCTGAACTCCAGTTCCAGGCGAGTTTCTGAGATCCCACAGACACCCAGAGAAGGGGGACTGACTGGCACCAGGAGGAAATTCAAAGCGGATTTCTCTCAGTGTTGCTTACAGCAATTACCGTGGGACACAGAGAACTGGTGTCTCTCAGCGCAGCGCTGAAAAGCGCCATAGATGTTTGCTCCGCCCCGCCCGGCGAACTCCCCGAGGCCCCGCCCCTCCCAAGCTAACTCAACACCTCCTTAAAGATACAGTAGCCAGCCCCACCCAGTGGCCAGAGTGGGACTAACCTAAACAAAACAGATCCACAAGGAACACACTCGGGGCAGATGCAGTGAGCATAAAAGTTCCACTGAAACAACTCTTGCCTCATAAGGGTGTCTCCAGCACAGAAATTCTCCCACTGTAGACACAGCTGACTCTCATAACCAAGTGGCTTAGAGGTTAATCCCTCGCAGTGATCGC
>PVJC01015911.1:0-34418 GCA_004026665.1 Murina feae
TTAACAGTATATTGACTCTGCAACACAGTCCATTCCAATGTTCAGTAGCCCTAAGTTTACCTTCCCAAGTGCCCAGTGACCAGTATCTCATGCAGTAAACAGAAACCCACACCTGGAATATGTGGCAGTAGTCTGATAGTTATGGGCATAACTGTATCTAGGTAATTAATCCAGATCTCTCATGCTTACACTGACCTAAACCCAAATACCACGGGAAGATAGATTATATCCATCTCTACTAAGTATGGAGGAGATGTCGGCAGGGTGCAGCTTATATATTCTCTTATGTCATATACACATCATGACCTCAGTTCTACTCATCTTGTTCTGTGTGGTCACAGTGCTCATGCTGACTATTGCAGGCACTATGCCTTGTGACTTGGGGCTTCCCTGGTGGGTTTATCTGTAAAACTACATTGGAAACTTAGTGGCTATTTCTGGAGACCGTCATGAAATTTATCTGTAACTGGAAATTTCTTTCTTGCCAAAGTTGTGAATATTTACTCAAAAGCCAAATTTTATCTAAAAAATAAGATTTCAAGAGCCATAGGAAATTATTTTGTCCGAGTGTTTCGTGGCTGTAAATGCCACCTAATATTTAGTCGGTCTCAAAATGGCGAGGCAGAAGGAAAAAGGGCAGAAGGGGCCATAGCTTCAAAAGTAGCCTCAGCTGAATCTGTAGGATGTCTGTCACATTCAGCAAAACAGTGGTCTGTATTCAAATACTCAAATAAGAAATTGAATTACTTTTTAATTGAGTTCCTATTGCAGTAGAGTCTGGATATGAATACTTTGCACGGCTGCAGTGCCTTTCATCTTAAGATATCAAAGCCCTCGACAACTATTAATTCATTAAGTCTCTCCTGCCTCGGTAAGGTGGTTAACACAAGCACAGGGGTCCTCTACTCAAGACTGAAACGCATCCCTCTGGGGGCTGGGCAGGGAAGGCAGCTGCTTAACTGTAAGGCGATTCTACCCAATAGCTTCTAAAATGGAAAAACAAGAAATATCTTACTTATCTAGTTAAAACTGCAGGAGGAGTTTTATTAGACAGAATGTAATTACCAGGAGTGAATTATGACCAAGAAGCTGGTGCTACCAGTTTTGCTCATATGCACAATGCCATGGGGACCTTAATTACAGTGATTGGTCTGCAGCCCGGTTGTGGAGGCTTCTGGCCCCAAGGTTAAGCTCTAGCGATACAGTTCAGTGCTAGAGAGAAGAGTGCCACCTACGGAACTGCAGGAATTTGTGGCCGTGTGCTGGGACTGCTGGCGAAGCTCCTCGGACCACAGTCGCACTCAGTTTGCTATGGCAACTAACATATATGTCTGAAGGAAAGGGACTATGTTGCCTACTCTTGCTTAGAAAAACATCTACAAGCGTCTGTGTATTTCCCCAGCTGGAGCCGAGCGTATGCCTGTAGTTTAGCCTACTGCTATGTGACATAAGCATGCTGCTAAAAGACTGGGCAGATGGTATTTTTACCACTTCAAGCAAAACATGGCACCTATGGTTTGGCTTTCTACAATTTTAATTTTTTAACACATTCAGAATGGCTTGCTTAAATATCTCCATCACAGAGATGCAGGCTTTTCCTAATTCCTTTTTATAATTGCTGCAGATATGTGTAAATGTCACTTGGTCAGAGCCACAGCCTGTCAGCACTGAAGCGGCCTCCTGCTCATCTTTCACAAGTGCCTAGGATGGAGCTGTAAATGGGCTTGAAACGTCATGCTAATTTTGACACAAAGAGTCTAAATTTACAGAAGCTTTCTTTATATTCATCTCCAGTCTTTGCTGTGCAGTTCATATAATTTTCCCCGTGACTCAGTACAGAACAGTGTTGTTCTTTCTAATGTCTTCTTACTCGATAAGTTCACTCTAAGCTTAGAGAATTGCTCAAGATTAAGCACTTGATAAAGAAAGATCTTGCAGGTGTTAATTCATTAGGCATCCAGTCCTCGGTTAAATGTAAGAGAAGTTTTTTTTAAATATGTTTTTTATTGATTTTAGAGAGAGAAAGGGAGAGGGAGAAAGGAAAACATGGATTGGCTACCTCCTGCATGCTCTGCACTAGGGATCAAGCCTGCAATCCGGGCTTGTGCTCTGACCAGGAATCAAACAGGTGACCTCTTGGTGCATGGGAAGAGGCTCAACCAATGGAGCTTTTTGACTTGCACTCTCTCCTAGAATTTGTTCAGGATCCCAGTGCAGCACATTCTTCTGGCTCGGTCCTCGTCCTCCTGTGCCTCTCAGGCACAGTGTGCAGGACTGCTCCCCTCCTCCCTCCCACCCTCAGAAGGCCTCACACATTTTGTTTTGTTATAAAATGCATTTGCATAGGGTGCACATTAAAATTCTCTTCTAACCATGTAACAGTGCTGTCCACAGACATTTGCATTTGTATTTGCATGATCACATATCATCACTTCCCTTTACGAAGAAAAAAGAGCCTTTCCTCACATGTCCTGGTTCTCCTTTCCAAGGTTGCCCTTTTAGCTGGTTTTTCTTTTATTCTGCACAGAGGGTGTCAAACGCTTCACTGCATATTGAGTCCAAAATTCTTTTTTTTGAACCTTGAATATAAAATTTGCTATAATACTATTGTCCTTTCTTTACTGACAAAGCCAGGCTCGTTTTTTCTTTTCTTTTCTTTTTTTGGCAATTTTTGCCTGCTCATTCTGTCCCAAGCCCTAGCTAACTGGCTCTGAGAATTTTTCACATTGGCACATTTAGAGACCAGATGTTGCTGTGTTTTCTCTTCCCTATACCCCTTTCTTGAGCAGATGCTGCATCTCCTACCCTGGGGCTTTACGTTAGCTCCTTGGTAGAACATCCCATACAGCATCACTTATGCATGCAATCTCTCACTTCCTCTAACCTCTTGAAGTTGTCTGAACATTTAGGATTCCTGTTTTAGTGATAATTATGGAGATTATGTAGAAGCATTAATATTCCCCTCCCCCATCTTTTTCCACAAAGGACTTGTGGTCCAATTAGATCAGATGTTTATAATACAGGGGCAAAAGTAGGTTTACAGTTGTGAGTACAGGAAACACAGCTTATTCTTATATTATTATTTATTAATTATTGTATTATTTTCCAATATATAAACCTACATTTGCCCCACCCTGTAGAATTTCAAGAAAGAATATCCAAAAGACAAAAAAACGAAAGAAAGACAAAAAAAGAAAAGAAAAATTATCCAAATTCAAATGCCATTATTATATAAATGCAACTATGTAAAATGTTACATGCTTGATAAAGACTGGAAGACAACACATAGAAATGTAAATAAGGGCATTAAGGTGACCACATTTAAGCATGTTTAAAATAAGAAATACATTATATTTTTTAAGGACTTCTGCTTTCAAAGTGTACTCTAATTTGAATTGGAATATTTCAGATTATAACCTGGGCTACTGAGAATTGAAAAATGTGTTTTTACTGATATGATCAGCATTTAATTCTCAGCTCCTAAAGAATTGCTTGCTTCTATGGCAATAGGCAGAAAGCACAAGTGGAGAATGTAATTTTTTTTATATTGTGAGGTTTTTGTGCTAGGGCTCAGAGGGGTTGAGGTGCTGGAGGACAGCTGGGAGTGTGGGGAACCTCGCCCTAGGCAGGCATTGCAGGTGTTGTTCTAAATCCCCATTCCTTGTTTCCTTAAAAATGAGATAAAACCAGTTATTATTCTTTTTTGGCAGTCACATTTCAGACAAGTGTTTTGCCTTACAGCAATAATGAATGGATTTTGCTTAATCTGTTTTTCAGAACAATTGATCTACTAAAATCAGTTTTTGCAACTACTGCTCTGATTCCAAATCTCCGTCAATATATAATTATTAATGATGGAAAAATAATCATTGATCAGGTTTTATTCACAATAAAGCTTTGAAACTTTTTAGATCATGTGAAAATTTTAATCCAAATAGATTCTAATCACACATGCAGTCATTAATGCCTTTAACCAGTGTGTGCCTTATCGTGAGCCTTCAAGTCATTTTGCAAAACAGTTGCCCTCTGAACATTTATTCTTTGCCCATCATCAAGCTGGTGTTTTTCCTCCTAAAGGCTTCTAGTATATTATTTTGCATTGGTCCTCAGTGACTATCATCTTGCTTTGATGATCTATTCTTCTAATTTCTTAATGTTATTTTAAAATTGGATTCTTGTTCTCTGAGGTGTTAGCAATCCTGCACACCTCAATGGCATCAACAGATTTAATGACCATAATCTCTGTTCCCTTGTGCATCATGAATAAAATTATTAAATGATATCAGTAACCCTCTGGATGACATCATAAAATGTGCCACCCTTTCAGTTGTTAGCCTAATGCTGTTAATACTAATTTAATTCAATCCTCTAAGCAATTGTCTTTTTTGTTTTTCTTCATATTGTATATTCCTACTTTATGATCTGTGATTTCTAATTTTATATATAAAATGTGAAATTACTTAGTTCGTAACAATAATATTTAGTGGGGCAATCTCTCCTATTCTTAAATTAGCCATTTTGAGTTACTGACATCTAAAAATTACATATTTATATAATAACTAACATTTATTAGGAAGCTTCGGCAGACTAAGATTTTTGATGACTAGTTCTTGTTTGTAAGCCTGGAATCATGTCTGGTTTTTCTCACCATTATATGTCCCCTGAGGGCCTAACACAGTACTAGATAGATACCCAATAAATATTTATTGAGCTACTGTTGAATGAATGAATGACCCACGGCATGCCAAATGTTTGTGCCTATATGCTGTACTTTTAATTCATAAGGTATATTTGACTCCACCTTTGCTCCTGTTATTTTCCCCCCAAGTACATTTTTAATCAAATTATTATATCCTCAAAGCCTTGTACTCCCTGGTTTGAAATAAAGATGCAATTGGAGTAACCTTTTGAATCTTAGTCTAGAAAGCTAACTAAAAATGCCCTCCAGGCTGGTTCTGTGTGTGAATGCTCTGCACTGTGGGATAGCTGAATTCAATTAGTGCTCCTAGTTAGTGGTATCAGGACCCACCTGTGCACAGGGAGCGCCTATGTGCCTTTATGTAGGGATAGAGCGTTCTGTCTCCACAGAGGAGCTTGTGTAATCCCCTAAAACAGTTCTAAGTAGAGCTGAAGGGAATATTGTCTGTTTCCTTGTCATAAAAAAAAATACAAAGGAGAAACATGGGTTTTCCAAAATTATATTTTTTGAGAGAAAGGAGAGGCACTTGTTTGTAGATGCTGAATGTGGTTTTAGTAAGTTAGAAGTCTTTGTCATGACCTGGATTGGTATTTCCAAATTTGCCACTACCCCTACAGCCTGATTTTGTACAGTAGTAAGGATTTCGTGATGTTAAGATGTTTGATCTATCACAAACCTATAATTTGTTTAGTTGGTGCATATGAAGCCATGTCCCCAAGCACTACTTAGCCCCCTCCCCCCAACACATACACACTCTGGTGAGTAGATTTTATTTCTTTCCCCCAAGTCTTTGGCTTCCTGGCTTGATGAAAGGTCTTACCTATTCACCAGGATATAATAAAGCCCATGATAAATCTCTGAAGATTAATTCCTGCGTAGCGCAGTGGTGCCCCTTGTGGAAGGTCTCCCTGTTCTAGATCTCAGGAACTTCTAACCTTTACCTGCCATCCACTCTGATAAGATTTGTGGGCACCAGTTAGAAAAGGTTGTTAAGCCTTTGTACGCACTCTGACCTCTCTATGATGCCTGCCATCAGGCCACCACACACATGTTTTTCAGTGTGTATGCTGTTCAAGACACACCTGATCAGATATTTCTATCAAATTCTATCTCTGAAGTCCTTCATTTCATGGAGAAGAGATCAAATTACCTAAGAGTGTGCACACAGTTACTATCTCACAGTCATGATTCTACCCAGGTCCACTGACTCTATAGTGTGTTGCCACCATGCTGCTTCTCAAGATGCTTCAGTCCTAGCCCATTTGGCTCAGTAGATTAAGCATCAGCCTAGGGACTGAAAGGTACCGGATTCAATTCCAGTCAAGGGCACATGCCTGGGTTTTGGGCTTAATCCTCAGTGGGGGGCATGCAGAAGGCAGCTGATCAGTGAGACTCTCTCATCATTGATGTTTCTCTCTCTCTCTCTCTCTCTCTCTCTCTCTCTCTCTCACTCTCTCTCTCCCTCTCCTAACCCCCAAAATAAATAGAAATATGTATATTTAAAAACAAGCCAAAAAAAAAGGATACTTCAGGCACACCACAGAAAGAAGTAAGGGAGAATGTGCAGGTTCTGGTCTTGCAAACCCAAAAAATCTATAATCTAGCATAGTCCTGGTCTCAAAAATAGTGACCCTCTAGTAAAAGACTCTTAGGATTTATGTTACTGAACCAGTGCAATAATTATGATATTTTAAAATATATTTGTATTGATTTCAGAGAGGAAGGGAGAGAGAGTTAAAAACATCAATGATGAAAGAGAATCATTGGTTGGCTGCCTCCTGCACGCCCCACAGTGGGAATCAAGCCCACAACCCAGGTATGAATCTTGACGAGGAATCGAACCATGACCTTCTTCTTTTTATATATATATATACTAGGGGCCCGGTGCACAAAAATTTGTGCACTCAGGGGGGTCCCTCAGCCCAACCTGTGCCCTCTCACAGTCTGGGACCCCTCTGGGGACCACCTGCTGGCATGCCTGGTCAGCCTGGGTGAGGGGCTGATGGCTGTTTGCAAGCTGGCCAAGCCCCCCAGTGTGGACCCTCACCCCATTGGGGTGTGGCCAGCCTGAGTGCAGGTCTGAGGGCCTTTTTCAGACTTTCAGGCTGCCCACAGTCCCTTCAGGTTTGGGGCCCCTACTGGGGTACCTGGCTAGCCTGGGTGAGGGGCTGAGGGGCATTTTCAGGTTTTTAGGCTGCCCACAGCTCCCATTGACCCAATGTCCCAGCAAGGCTGGCTGGAAACAGGTTTCTGGGGTTTGTTTATCTTCTATAATTGATACACTGTTCCTTTTAGCCAAGGCCTAGGCAGTTAATGAAACCTCCTCTCTGCCTCAGCTCATGGCTTCTATAATGAAACAACGTTGTGCTTAGTAGTCTGCCTGGCCTGCCCTTTGCTTCAGCTCCTGAGGTTTCTATGATTGAGACAATGTTGCAAATATGTTGTTCCCTGGAGCCGGGAGAAGGCCAGCTGCCCGCAAACAGTTTCACTCCTGCTGCAACGGATGCTGCCTGTTTACTCAGCTCCATGAGTGGCAGCCTCTGTCTTGGCTGGGTTAATTTGCATACAGTTGCTCTGATTGGCTGATGGGCATGGCTTAGGTGTCCCAAAGGGATGGTCAATTTCAATATTATGCTTTTATTAGATTAGATAATTAAATCTTTATTGTTCATATTATTACAGGTGTTCCTTTTTTTTTTAACCCCCATAGCTCCCCTCCACCTGGTCCCCCCCACCCCGTGCCCTTACCCCACCACTGTCCTCATCCATAGATGTAAGATTTTTGTCCAGTCTCTTCCCATACCCCTCATATCCCCTTCCCCCTGAGAATTGTCAGTCCATTCCCTTTCTATGCCCTTACTTATATTCTATTCACCAGTTTATTCTGTTCAGCAGATATTTCTATTGACTTGTTATATTCACTTGTTGATAGATATGTATTTGTTGTCACTTTGTTGTTCATACTTTTTATTTTTACCTTCTCCTCCTCCTCCTCTTTCTTCTTTCTTCTTTCTTCTTTCTTCTTTCTTCTTTCTTCTTTCTTCTTTCTTCTTTCAGAACGCCCTTCAGCATTTCAAGTAATCCCGGTTTGGTAGTGATGTACTCCTTTAGCTTTTTCTTATCTGTGAGAACCGTGACCTTCTAGTTCATAGGTCAACACTCAACCACTGAGCCACATTCAGTGGTTGATTTTTTTTTTTAATTGGTAAGCATTCTTCATTCTTTCAATAAAGTTCTATAGATATAGTTGTTATCATCATTCTTTTGAAGGAGACAAGGATCTGTGTTTACAAATATACTAGTACCTTCTATAACACCATAAGGTAGAGATCCCGTATGTCTGGATAGGTGTTAATCCTGCAAATGTGTATCAGGATTCATGTTAGGATGTTAGGAATGTAGGGTCCTGTGAATGGTGGTGGTAGTGGAAGTAGCTTTGAGGGAAGTGATTCCCAAGAATCAGCATCCAAATACTAAAGCCAATGAAAATTGAGGCATGAGAAGGATTTAAGAAAGTCTAAAGTACAATAATAGAAACCAAATTCGCTCTTACATAATTATGTATTCTCAGATAGCCCCCAGGACTATTTGATGCCCACATGATGTGAGTGCTCTCCTCCCACAGAGTTCTCTTTCATTAAATAACCAGCATGGTGTTTATCATGAGATAACAGTGCTTACTCTATTGATTCACCCCTAAAAAAAAGCCACAGGCAAGATTGGCTCCATGCTGCACTCCACAACCTATGCTGTGTTTCGCTTTTGAATTTCTATTACAGGGTTTACTAAAAAGTTTCATGATTCCAGGTTAGTTTGTTAACATTTTATTTTATTTTTATTTATTTATATTTTTAATCCTTACCTGAGGACATCCTTTTTTATTGATTTTAGAGAAGGAGGGAGGGAGGGAGGGAGGGAGGGAGGGAGGGAAGGAGGGGGAGAGAGAGAGAGAAAGAGAGAGAGAGAGAGAGAGAGAGAGAGAGAGAGAGAGAGAGAGAGAGATATGGATGTAAGAGTGAAACATCTATTGGTTGCCTCCTGCACATGCCCTGACCGGGAATCGAACCCTTGACTTTTTGGTGTACGGGACGATGCTCCAACCAACTGAGCCACACTGGCCAAATTGATCCTAGTTTTGCTGTTTGAATTTCAATGTGTAGAATTAAATTCCTCTTTGGCATGTGATATCAAAATTAAAAATTAGCTTTGAATCAGAATATGGATAAAGCTGTGATTGTTTATAAATCATTAAGTTTTCCTTTGGAAAACATGAAGCACTGATTGCTTCTCAAGCTTCAGCTTAATATACTTCTAACTGCTTTGCATATGAATTCATGTGATTGAGAAAATAACTAAGAATTCTCTTTTCTGTCTCCTATCTTTGCCAAAGTAAGATATTTAGTTAAGATTGGTAGAATTTTTTCCTATAGATTCTTGCAAATAATTTGTTACTCTAATAGTAAAAAAGGAATGCTTTACTATGTTGTTTGCAATACGTTTCACATTTTATCATGTTAGAGGAAGGCTTTTTTGTCGCTTTTCCTGTTGCACCATCCTGCCATTCTGTTGAAGTGCTGGCATCTGAAATCTTGGGAGTTGTGATGGGACTTTGGAAGCAGCATTGTCCCGCCTCCCACACCTGCTGAATTTCATTCATATTTTCTTTGACTTGGTCACCCAGTCACTGTGGACTTCCATTAGGAAGGAGTTCACAACTTGTCAAAAATAATTATTCCGTTGTTAGATACCTCTAGTCATTTGAAAGCTGTTTCTTATTTGTCATTGAAATCTGCTTTCCAGAACTTCACCTCGTCGCTTTGGCCTGTCCCCTGAAGTATATAGAACAGGACTGCTCCTTCTTCCATTTAATTAATTGCTTTAGGTATTTGAGGATAGCGTTCATAATTTCCTTTAATCCTTTCCTCCATGTTAAACATTTCCTTAGATGACATGTGCGAAATGCTTCTTCATCCTCATACTGGTCCCAGTCTATGTTGACTGCCCCTCTCACACGTGGCAGCAGCACCCAGAACTGAATATAATTTTTGAAACTAGTTGACCATCAGAGTGTGCTGTGACCGTTCCTGCCTGTTCTTGGAGATGTACACCTACTGATGGCTGCCAAAGTTTGCATTTGCTTTTGTAGAGTCTACATTATAGCTCTGGCTAGTGTGACTCAGTTAGGCATCATCTTATGCATCCAAAAGTGGCTGGTTGGATTCCCGGAGGTCAAGGGTACATGCCTGGGTTGCAGTCTCAGTGGTCAGTGAGTATGTGCAAGAGGCAGCACATCGATATTGCACTCTCTCATTGATGTTTCTCTCTCCCTCTATCATCCTCTTTCTCTAAAAGTCAATAAACTATTCTTTTTAAAAATCTACAGTATAGTCTTAAATTATGTAAGGTATGTGGTTATCACAGATTTTAGCATTTTTAATGAGTCATTGCCAAACTGAGCTTACACTTCGATTAATTTTTGAAACCTAAATGCACAATGCTATACAGTTACCCCTGTTATATTTTATCTGGCTAGTATCAGTCTGTTGTTCAGCATATCAAAACCATTGACATTTTGATGCTCTCCACATGTTAACTCTCTCTCTTGACTATATGACATCTGAAAATTATAATGTAATATGCATTTCTTCTCCATCTTCATCCAAGCAATGCATAGAATTGATAAGGGAAAGAAACCAAATATTGTATTATAGTACAACACTAGAGATCACTTTTCTTTTTAGTGGTTTAGAACAATGACATTTATCTCACAGTGTCTGGGGGAGGGGTCTGGCATGGCTTATCTGGATCCTCATGAGCTCAGGGCTCAGGTGCTGAGGTTGTGTGGGCTGTGAGCAGCATTTCTCTAGAACTTGGAGTAGCAGAATTCAGTTCTTTTGGTTGTAGGACTGGTGTCCTGGTTTCCATTCTGGGGCCTCCTCCATGTTCAAAGCCAGCTGTGAAGAACCACTTTGCTGCTCACTACTAACCATTTTCTAGGAATAGTTGTTTTACATATTCAAATCCATAATACCAGACCCCATTTCTCTTTTTTATCCACAAAAGACTAAAGTTCCAAAGTCTGCATATACTTAATCTCTACTGTTTCTCAAGCTAATAGCCAGGTGGTCATACCCAAAGGAAAATGAGAGTTTTTTCATGACTGACTTGTCCATTGTGACCTATCTGGGATTGTGGTCACCACTGTCCTTTTTCTGGAACCCAGAAACCATCTCTTTAATGACCTCTCCTGTGATCTTGCCATCATTGTTCATAAATTCACAGGTTTGTGTTCCAGAATGCACCTGTCTTCATCTTTCTTTTGTCCTATGTTGAAAGACATTTGCAACTCCCCTCCTGTGTGAAGTGTCTCATTCTTTCAGTTAGCTAGGAAGGACACTTCCTCAGTCTAAGCATGCAAGAGCAGACAGAGATGGCTGGAAGCCGGAGAAGGTGTAAGCCTCTAGAAATCAGGTCTCCAGAGTGAGGAGGAGGACGGCAGGGGGAAGTGCCAGAAGATGAAACCGGACAGGGACATCAGATGGAGTGAGTGAGAGATTTGCTGATGGGGAGAGGAAGGGAGAGGAAGCGAGAGGGAGTTGGGGAGGGGAGCGAGAGATAAATCGATGAGAATCATTGATTGGCTGCCTCCTGCACGCCTCCTACTGGGGATCAAGCCCACAACCCAGGCATGTGCCCTTGACCAGGAATTGAATTGTGACCTCCTGGATCATAGGTCAGTGCTCAACCACTGAGCCACCGTGGCCTGACAGTCATTACAATTTTAACACATTATTTAGTTGCTCTATTTCTTCTTTGTCTTCTCTTAATAATATCTTTCACAAATATTTGAGCTTGTGTTTTTTTTTCAACCACTGCCTTTACATTTCAAAGCTCCCTATTCTTTCCCCATGAATCTGTCAGTCTTTTGCAGATTCTAACAAGGTTGATTGTTTCTGAACATTTTTCTGTGAGTAATGGAACTTTAAAACCATCTGTGACAAGTGTTCTGGTGACAATGCAGACTTATGGATGGATTCCCACAAGTTTTTACAACTTTGTTCCTGTCCTTTGTCAGCTCCTTCAAATCAGGGATAGCGAGTGCCCTGTGTCCACAGGACTACCTTGTGCACACCTCCCACTGGGGATGTGCCCGCAACCAAGGTACATGCCCTTGACCGGAATCGAACCCAAGACCCTTCAGTCCAAAGGCCGATGCTCTATCCACTGAGCCAAACCGATCAGGGCGTTGTATTATTTTTGATACAAATAACTATAAACCTACCTTTGTCCACTTTGTGTTTCTACTTACGATCTCTTAGAATCATGGTATCTTTTCACTAGCTTTCGCAATGCACTTTTCTTTCGTTGTTGTTGTTGTTAATCCTCACCCAAGGATATTTTTCCATTGATTTTAGAGAGAGTGGAAGGGAGAGGGAAAGAGAGAAACATCCATATGAGAGAAACACATCGATTGGTTACCTCCTGCCAGAGCCCGACCAGGGCCCGGCCCAGGGAGGAGTCTGCAACCAAAGTATGTGCCCTTTACCGGAATTGAACCCGAGACCACTGAGCCAAACTGGTTAAGGCACAATGCACTTTTCTAATGTATAGTGTGGGTGTCTAAAAACCATGCCTGATGGTCTTTTCTTAATCTGATTCTGATTCCAAGATGGCATTCTCTTTTTTTTTTTTTTTGCCAGATTCCTATCACCTTTACATCCAATTACTAGTATGTTGACATAGTTAAGCGAGAAGTGCTTTTTCTGTCTTCTGATTCATAAAATTATATCAGTCAGGCACACCAAGAATTTGTCAACTATGGAGTGTGAGTTTTAGCAGATGTTTGAAGATTGAAGTCCCTTATCATTTCTGTATCTTATCTTTTTGCCAGCTTCATAATTTCCATTAGGGAAGTGTGGTCTCTTCCCATTTCAACATGGTTCCATTGGTTTTCTTTTACTCTTATCCAGGTATTTGCAACCATTTAAAAATAAAAATAAATTTTTAATGTGCCGTTGCGGTGTAGCTTAATTGGTTAGAGCATTGTCCCAATATGCTAAGGTTGTGGGTTCAATCCCCGGTCAGGGCACGTACAAGAATCAACCAATGAGTACACAAATAAGTGGGACAACGAATTACAGTTTCCTTCTCTCTCTCTCTCTCTCTCTCTCTCTCTCTCTCTCTCTCTCTCTCTCTCTTTCTCTCTCTCTGTCAGTCAATAAATTTTTTAAAAACTTTAATGTGTTGTCTTATTTCCCTTACTCTCTATTATCCAGTTTCTTCAGAACAAGGTCTATTTCGTGTTCCAAATGGGTTTTACCACCCTAGTTTTCTCCAAGCACTCTGTTCAGTTGGGTTAAAGAAAACTTGGGATTATCTTCAAATCTTTTCCTATGCTGTAGAGTGGAAGAGCTCTGGCTGTGAGAAATGAAACCCAGGCTGTTCCACAAGTTCCCTGTGCAGTCTCTCTCATCCCAGTATCTTCTGCAAAATGAAGTCAGATAGGATTGTGCGTGGGGTTTCTTCTAAGTCTTCAGGTCTTTCTCTGGTTTCATTGGAGAGAAGTGACATCAGCCTCCACTTCTCCTAAAGCTACTTTACCATATGTTTCCATGTATAAGACATCCCCATATATAAGAAGCCCCTCACTCTTCCAACCCAAAATTAAGAAATTAATAATTTAAACATTTTTCTGGTTTTCCTCTTAAGGCCTTCTTCTTTTTTGGCATCTTAAGGAGTTGTTCTTTCTGTTTTCTCCACTGTCTGATCATACACTCAGTGAGAGGACATCCAAATTGTTTCTCTGCAGCTCTACTTCCATGCTCTTTTGCATAGCTGATTACATTCAGTTTGAATTTTGCAGAGTAATACAATCACTTACCAGTATTTATCTTTTTATTTTTTGACATATTTATGGGCTCAGAACACTCAGGTCCCTGTTGCATCTGTGCACCCTCCACCTCCACCTCCAAACACAGCATCAGCTGAGGTCAGTAACAATAAGGCTCATGATTAGGGAAGCCTGTTTGACAAGATATGGGCAGCTATGCATGCATCCACTCAGCTCCCTCCTTTGCTGACTTTTGTGTATAAGACGCCCCCTCAATTTTCAGTCTAATGATTTTAGAAAACAATAGCATCCTATACACGGAAAAATACGGTAGATCCCATGGCAGAGGCTTGTACTTTCGAACCAAATGGTTTTTAGAGACATACAATAATTTTCTCAAATGGGCCTCATAAAGCAACATTTATTGCTGAAAAGGTGTTTAGTAACACCTTTTAACAAATGTTAAGTAATAGTGCACTTTAAGTACTTCGCATCCTCTTGTCTGTATTAATACTTTTAATTGGATCCTCTAGCAGGGGATTGGACTTAATTTTTCAGGTGATGCCACAATTATACAATTACTCTGTGGAATTAATTAGAGATTTAATTATATTAGTGCCCTAAAGTGCTATATCAAGAAAATAAAACATAGACTAATAATTTACCTTCAATGTGTGTGTGTGTGTGTGTGAGAGAGAGAGAGAGAGAGAGAGAGAGAGGGAGAGAGAGAGAAAGGGAGGGAGGGGGAGAGAGAGTTATTTTTTCTATAGCTGAAGTGTTTTTCCAGTCACAAGGGCCAGTGTGGGCCCACTAGCTCTACTAGCCACATCCTAATATGGAAAGTTCTGTCTCTTCATTGAGTTGGGCTTTACCCAGTCAAAATGTAGGTGAAGGCAAAAGTGGAAGGATCTTTGTTCACTTGTGGTGTTTCTCTTATAGCTATTAGAATCACGGTCAGAGGTTCAGTCCCTCTGTATTCTATTTAACCCTTTCTGGTCCTGTAGCTCTGTAACAGCCCTTCTTACAGGCGGAAGCAGGGTTTCTCTCTATACCTCCAGCCCCTACAGTATACATACCTAGGCTACATAGGTGCCCAACAAATGCTTGTTGAATTGAATTTGAACATTGCAAAGACTGAAACAGTATAAACCCAATATAACTATTTTTAAAATAGAGTAACTCAAAATACATGCCCTCACTAGTGAGGTACTCACAAATCTGGCTAATCATCGGCATGGCGTAGGAAGCATTTTTTAAAGACCTTATTGCAGGTGTCCTCAAACTATGGCCCTCGGGCCACATGTGGCCCACCGAGGAAGGACATTTATCCGGCCCACCGGGTGTTTTTGCCACCTTGTTTTTTTACTTCAAAGTAAGATATGTGCAGTGTGCATAGGAATTTGTTCATAGGTTGTTTTTTTTTTATCTTTATTGTTCAGATTATTACAGTTGTTCCTCTTTTTTCCCCCATAGCTCCCCTCCTCCCAGTTCCCACCCCACCCTCTGCCCCCCCCCGTCCTCATCCATAGGTGTACGATTATTGTCCATTCTCTTCCCACACCCTCAACACCCTTTACCCCCGAAAATTATCAGTCCACTCCCGTTCCATGCTGTTGATTCTATTCTATTCACCAGTTTATTCTGTTCATCAGATTTTTTATTCACTTGATTTTTAGATTCACTTGTTGATAGATATGTATTTGTTGTTCATAATTTTTACTTTCCTTTTTCTTCATCCTCTTCTCAAAGGATACCCTTCAGCATTTCATATAATACTGGTTGGGTGGTGGTGAACTCTTTTAGCTTTTTTTTGTCTGTGAAGTTCTTTATCTGACCTTCAATTCTGAATGATAGCTTTGCTGGGTAAAGTAATTTTGGCTGTAGGTTCTTGCTGTTCATCACTTTGAATATTTCTTGCCACTCCTTTCTGGCCTGCAAAGTTTCTGTTGAGAAATCAGCTGACAGTCATATGGGTGTCCTCTTGTAGGTAACTAACTGCTTTTCTCTTGCAGCTTTTAAGATTTTCTCCTTGTCTTTTGCTCTTGGCATTTTAATTATGATGTGTCTTGGTGTGGTCCTTCTTGGATTCCTTTTGTTAGGGGTTCTCTGTGCTTCCTGGACTTGGAAGTCTATTCACCAGGTGGGGGAAGTTTTCTGTCATTATTTCTTCAAATAGGTTTTCAATATCTTGCTCTCTCTCTTCTTCTGGCACCCCTATAATTCTGATGTTGGTACGCTTAAAGTTGTCCCAGAGACTCCTTACACTATCTTCATATTTTTTTATTCTTTTTTCTTTTGGCTTTTCTGGCTGGGTGGGTTTGGCTTCTTCATATTTCATATCTTTGACTTGATTCTTGTGATCCTCTCATCTGCTGTTGGATCTCTGTATATTATTCTTTATTTCAGTCAATGTATGCTTAATTTCTAGCTGGTCCTTTTCAAATTTATCAGCGGTTTCTAGAAAATTCTTGAAAAACCTAATAACCGTGGTTTTGAACTCTTTATCCAGTCGTTTGCATTCCTCCATTTCTGTCATTTGTGATCTGTTTCTTAGTCTCTGCATTTTGGCTGCTCATTGGTAGGGTGGCTTTCTGTGCTAGGTGTCCTATAGGGCCCAGTGATTCAGCCTCCCCAATCACCCGGGGTGGACACTCTTGTTGTACACCTTTGAAGGCTGGGTGCACAGTCTTGTTGTAGTTATCACTGGGAGGAAATGACCTGCAGACCTTTCTCCTCATTGTTTGGGGTTTAGATCTTTTGGAGTTCTGTCCCAGCTGCAGACCCTTAGCTGAAGGCAGGCAGGCAGGCGCACAGCTTGGGCAGGGTTGTAGGTTGGGTGGGGCGAGGTCTCAGAGTCACTGGGGCGGAGCAACCCACAATGGCTGCCCTTCTGCTGACTCCGAGGCTTCTCCCAGGTTTGGCGTCTGCACATCCCCGAGTCCCCGCGTCAGTGATCGCTGCAAACAGCACTGCTAGAATGCCACTGGTCTTCCGCCCCATTGCCCTACAGCCCACATCCATTCAGTGCGACCCTGGAGTTTATAATCTCCTTCCAAGCTGCAGACCCAGGTGCAGGCGCTGCTACCCTTTCACCCACGCTGCCTCCGTTTCATGCTTCCATACCTCTCAGTTTTAGCGCCGGGAACTTCTACTCAGTCTCAGTGCACTCCTTCTCTTGCCTTCTAGTTGTAAAGCTTCCCCTCCCTTGGTTCTGGAGGATGACCGTTTATCTGTATAGTTGTATTTTTATAACGTAGTTGTGGAGGCTGCACATTTAGGTATATACCTCATGCCGCCCTCTTCATTCTCTCTCATAGTTTTTTTTTAAACTATAGGTCGGCCCTCCAATGGTCTGAGAGATAGTGAACTGGCCCCCTGTTTAAAAAGTTTGAGGACCCCTGCCTTATTGACTCTCATCTCCTAGGCATCTGAATTTTAAAATTTCCCTGGTGAATCTTACGGTCAACCAAGTTTGAACCCCAGCTTATGTGTTTTTTTGTCACATTTATATACATAGGACAAGACTGTCTTCTCAAGATAGACCCATTCATTGCCTATTCAAATTTATAATATAAAATGAATCTCATTTATAGTTTATGAATTATATCTAAAGGATTTCCTTTGAGCCAATAGTTTGTGTAGATGGTAGAAGTGTTTACAGATGACTGTGAAGAACAGTACCTTCCCTGAAGTATTACATTACTGGTAAGTCATTATACGGACATTTTATACCTGAACTCTGTCAGGTCCCTTGGTATATACAAAACCCTGTGAGCCCACCTTTGTGGACAGAACAGACTCAGCTGTTAACTGGAGGCAAATCGTCATTGGGTGAGAGAAATTCACTCTTTTAGAATTTGAGTAACTTTCAGTGATGTCCTCCTGGGTGACATCTTGTCCTAATCTAAATTACCCTTTATTGTAGGGTTATATACCATACTAGAGGCCTGGTGCACAAAATTCGTGCACAGAGCGGGAGTGGGGGGTGAGGGTGGTGTCCCTCAGCCCAACCTGCACCTTTTCCAATCTGGGACCTTTTGAGAGATGTCCGACTGCCCGTTTAGGCCCAATTCCACTGGTGGAATTGGGTCTAAACAAGTAGTCAGACATCCCTTTCACAGTCCAGGACTGCTGGCTCCCGACCTCTCACCTGCTGATTGCCCCTAACCACTCCCCTGCCAGCCTGATCAATGCCTAACTGCTCCTGTGCCAGCCTGATTGCCCCTAACTGCCCTCCCCCTGCCAGGATGGTCCCCCCAAACTGTCCTCCCCTGCAGGCCTGGGTCCTTCCCAACTGCCCTCCCTTGCTGGCCATCTTATGGTGGCCATCTTTGACCACATGGGGGCAGCCATCTTGTGATGGTCAATTTGCATATTACTCTTTTATTAGATAGGATGAGCCACCTTTGAATATTCATTTGAGCCTAACCGAATACTATATAGAGTACCAAATTAAATGAAACGATCAGAGAGATACAGACTGTAGAACATTGTACAACACAGCCTAGTCCTTTCAAAATAGCAGTGTCATAGGGGAAAAAAAGATTGAAATGTCATAGCCACAAATGAAAGGTGTAAACCAAGATTGATGAGGTTGGAATTTTAAAAGTTAAAAAAGACATTTTAGAGTCTGATGTAAGATTTGCACATGGACTAGGTATTAGATAGGATTAGAGAACTGTTGTGAACTTTCCTAGCTGTGATAGTGGTATTCTGGCTTCTATCAGGGGGTGTTCTTAATTTAGGAGACACATGTCCAAACAAGGGCTAAGCATCCTGTGTTCTGTGTTCTGTGGTGTGTCCAGGACAGATCCTACCAGCTCAGAGCCTGTTCAAGAATATTCAAGAATTTTGTGATCCCACAACCCTCACTAGCTTGAAACTCAATGATGGGAGTATTCATACCACAAAATTCTGTAATGCTACAAATAAAGCTTTGTCCTCCTCTGGAGAGCTAATTTATCACTGCCCCCAGCTTATTTTCAAATGGTTCCAAACACACACACACACACACACTCACACGTAGACAGAATAAAAATGGCAAAATATTAACTACTGTTGATTCTAAGTAGAAGAAAGTCATTGTTTTAGAGTAGGAACCAGCAGACTCTTTCTATCAAAGCCAAAGTGTAAATATTTGAGGATTTGTAGACCATACAGTCTCTGTGGCAGCTCCTTGACTCTGCACTCTGCCGTTATAGCACAAAAGCAGCCAGAAGGCCCTGAAATGAATGGGCATAGTTACATTCCTACAAACTTGCTGAAAACGGAGGCAATGGCTAAACACTGAGAAGGAAGAAGAATAAAGGCCTTGTGAACATCTGTGGTGTTTCAGTTCTGTCAAGCACTCTTCTGGCTCATGTAGTCCTCTCAATAATCCTTCTTGGGACTGATACTATCTCCATTTAGAAATCAGGGAGTTAAATGGCTTCCCTAAACCCAGCTTGCATGGCTCAGTGGTTGAGCATCTACCTATGGACCAGGAGGTCACAGTTTGATTCCCGGTCGGACACGTGCCCTGGTTGTGTGCTCAATCCCTAGTGTGGAGCATGCAGGAGGCAGCCAAATAATAATTCTCTCTCATCATTGGTGTTTCTATATCTCTCTCCCCCAATCCCTACCTCTCTGAAAATTTTTTTAATTATTTTTAAAAAATAAATAAATGGTTTCCCTAAGATTACTACACTAGAATGGAGTTTGAGTTTAGCTGCCTCTGACACCCAGCACAATTTTAGTGTCTTCATACATTTGTGATTGGCAAGAGACCAGGGAACCCTAGGCTGCAAGAGTCCCCAAGTTCACATGCAGAGTTGAAATGTCCGTGAAGTGCTGTAAGTCTGGTGGAGCATAGTATCAAGTGCTGTTGGACTGTGTGTTAGAAAAACCTGGCTTCTGGGCCCTGACCAGGATCTCAGTTGGTTGGAGTGGCATCCTGATTTGTCAAGGTTGCCAAAACACATAAAAGAATCAGCCAATGAATACATAGATAGCTGGAACAACAAAATGTTTCCTTATATATCTCTCTCTCTCCCTCCCTCCATATCCCCCCTTCCTCTCTCTCTAAAATTAATTTTAAAAAAACCTGGCTTTTCATCTCAGCTTTGCCACTATTCCCATCTATAATTTGAGTGAGCCCATAAGCTTCTCTGGACCTCTGTTCGTCTTATAATTAGAGGAACAGAGGAATAAAACAGCTTATTTCTTTTATTCTTTTATATTTCATGGATTATGCAGTAGCTTAATGTGTAATGAAGAGATAGGTGGATGAATGAAGAATTAAAATATGACACTGTATAATAATGCTGTACTGCAGTATGCGGAGTGGCACCTAGTCCCTTAAGGTGTCATCCTAGCTGAGTGCATTCCACCCAAGTGCAATTTGGGGAGCTTGATGGCAGAGATGGAGCTACAAGTAATCTCCCTAAATACATGGTGAAAGGTGAGTCCAGGGGATGCAAAACTGTTGGTGGGTAGACTAGGAGATGAGGGATGATGGGAGTCTGAACTATCGTAGTGGCAATGGGAATAAAGAGCAGAGGATCAAGCTGAGAGCTTTAAAGGAGATACAATAGCTAGGACCTTGTGGTGGTATCAGTCTAGATGACTCCAGACACCCTCATAATCTCTGTGGCTTCAAACAACAAAGACATGTTTCTTGCTGGTATCACATGTCCCTTTCAGGTCCAAGAGGCACGGTGGTAGCTCATGAGGTTCCTCTGGGATCCAGGCTGAGGAGCGTCTTAGGGTGACCATGGGTGTGCCAGAGGGAAAGCTCTGCAGGGACTCACATGGACAATTAAAGCCTGCAGCCCAAAGTGACATGCATCATTCACATGGACTAGAACTTGGCCCCACCCAATCTCTGGGGACCAGAAAGTGCAGTCAGGGGTAAACAACGCTGGTGCTGCCATGGTGCCTGGGATGTGAGAGATGAAGGAGGACCCCCGGGTTTCTGGTTAGTGAGTCAGGCAGATGTGAGGCCGTCACTGAGAAAGAAAAGATGGAATCGGGGCAAGGGGAAGGAAGACAGACCAAATCTTTTTCAGCCCTAAAGTGTAACCATTTTATTGGAAAGCAGTTCTATTTGTTGGTGAGAGTTACTTTATTCTTTACAAAGGCTATTTTCAATTCATTCTTCCCAAAAAAAGTATTTTAGTTTTTAAAATGTAGTGTTCATTTTTTTAAATGTAGCGTCTTTCTTGAATTTTCATATGGACTATTATGTCAACATACAGTGGGAAAAAATATAATTTTTAACTAGGATGTTAATGAAGCCTTCCTCACATAACAATATTAGGCTGCTGAATTCAAATGCCAGAAACGCAAATGTCCTCAACGTCACTCCCCAGCTCCCCAGCAGGGCACACATTTCAAGATACCAGGGGGCGGGAGTCTGTGGAGGGGTAATTAGGCTCATTGGAGCCCGTTGTGCTCCCCTGGAGGCAAACACTGAGCAGCCTTAGATTCTGAACGTTAGTGCCTTGAGATCACTGGAGGATGATGTCCTCTTTACCTCAAAAGAATGAGCTGGCACAAGCAGTCTATACTGGTTGTCCCCTTCATTGTTTTTCACCTCCCCTCCCCAATTGAATTATGGTACCTTAAAAACTGACTTTTATTGTGCGTTTATTTCTTAACAGTTGCGAGAAACAATCAAAGCCGGCAAAGGTGTGACTTCAGCTATTGACCTGTGTCGTTACCATGGAAACAAGGCACTGGCGGCCCTGGAGAGCTTTCCTCCCTCTGAGGCCAGATCTGCTTTAGAAAACATTGTGTTTGCTGTGACCAGATTTTCGTGACACCAAATTAAAAAGACACTATTGTTCATTAGCTCGAAAAACTGAGGAATGAGGTGATCCAGAGAGAGCTTTCATAATGAAATATCTCAATTTGCTAATGACTTTAAAAACATACACATGGTTTTTTCTTCCTTTTATTACATTGCTAAATGAATACTGCCATCTTTTTTGGAAATGCTACAAACAAAATTAGAAGAAAAAAAGGTCAAGCCGTTTTCCTTTGTCACGCCAGAAGCACACTTGAGGCTGCAGTAGCAGAAATAATTAATGAGATTCGCTCCTGTGACCTCAGCAAATGGACAGGAAATAAGTCCTTATTGATTGGACCGAGCCAGGGATGGCGCCAGGGCGGTGGCCTGTGGTTTTCCTTCCAGAGAGGACAGAGCAAGCTGGGAGCTGCAGGTGTCAAGGGACATGCTGACAGTGCAAGCCCGGGGGACTGTGGCTTCAAAGACCAGTGACCCGAGGGCAGTTCAGTGATTAAGAAAAACTATGCTTTGTCTTCTGGCTGTTATGTCTCTGTATTTACAGACCCAGTGTGAATATACTTTGCACTTCATGATTTTTGTAAGATTTTGGGGAAATTGTTGGGGGGGAAAAATGCCAAATAGTTGAATTAAGAGATTAAAATGTTATCAAAAGTTAACTTGGTTGTAGTAGGAATTGCCTGTTTTTCTTTCTTAAAGATCAATTTTCTTTTTAAACACATTTCAGAGAATGAAACTTTTTTAAAAAAACTGAACAAGATACTTTTTTGAGTAAAATGCATTTATTTGTAATACTTTGGCATAAAGAATACCTTTAATTTTTACAAGTTTTGTGTGTGTGTGTGTGTGTGTGTGTTCAGGGGAATTCATTGGCAATACTTTTTTTAAACCTCAGAATGTCAATTTTGGTTTTTGAACCACAGACATCAGTTTCAGAAGGAATGTAAGCCAGCTCACGGCCCTGCAACCAGACCTGTCTCTGCGGCTCACAGGAGATAGCTCTGCGGTTCACATGCAACGTGAGAGCACCGATGACAAGGAAGCTGAGTTCACAGAAATGACCAGGAGTGGGATTCAGCTGCCTTTCTTCCTTGTGGTGTAATTACAGCCCTGTCTGGAGACAGGGGCACAGCACACTGATTTTATTACCTTGTTCACTCCAACACTAAGCGAAGTTATTTTAGTTAAATCACCCCCAAAAATTTTACAAAACCATTTCATCAGAGGCTAGCATGAGGCCTGCAAGGAGGAGAAAATCTAAAGCTAGAGTAAGGTGACCAGATTTAAAGCGGTACACCATTGACGGGGGCGGGAGGTTCTTTTTTTTTTCTTTTTTCTTTTTTATTATTACTTAAAATATTAAAAAGAGTAATCGGGACTTTCTTAAAACGCTGCGGGATGCGGGACAAACTGTTAAAAATCGGGACGTCTGATCACCTTAACTAGAGGTTGATGCATTATATCATGAAATATTTTTAAGTATCCTTGAAATATTGTAATTGTACAGTTTATGCTATTACAATTTGAAGGCATATAAATTTAGCTTAAGAGAACACTTTTCTGTTTGAAATGTCTTTTCTCACAGAAATTTGCTTAATTAGTAATTGGTGAGATGCTTTAGAGCAGACCAGATTTCAATCATTAACTTCCACAGAGGAGCTGTACGTGGTATGTGGGTGTGCAGGAAGCTAAGCGAGCTGCAGGTTTTATCGAGCAGATGGCCGGGTGCCGCAGGACATAAGGCAAGATTCTAGGGCTCTTCTGATTCTGGTTCAGCTGCTGGTTTGCTTTATCACCTTAAGCAAGTCACTTTCCTCTGATCCTCAATTTCCTCATCTGTAAAATAAGGTTAAACAACAGAATGTGTGAACTCCCTTTCAGCTGTGTCTTATTTCCTAAAAATTTGACATTTCTGACTATCTAGATAACAAAGATCTGTGAGGCTCAAGGACAAGGTGAAACCCAAAGAGGGGCTCAGTGTTTGAAAATCAATTGATTGATGAACCAGAAGGTCACAGTTCAATTCCTGGCCAGGGCATATGCCCAGATTTCAGTCTTAATCCCCAGTAGGGGGCATGCAGGAGGCAACTGACTGGTAATTCTCTCTCAGCATTTATATCTCTTACCTCTCTCCCTCTCACTTCCTTTCTGAAATCAATCAGTAAGTAGAGAGAGAGAGAGAGAGAGAGAGAGAGAGAGAGAGAGAGAGAGAGAGAGAGAGAGAGAGGCTCTGAAGGGATGCGGAAAAGCTTCTTTTGAAGCTGCCTCACAGGCACCCTAGTATTCCCAGCTCCCTCTGTACAATGTGTAATCCCAGACTCCTGTGTCATCACGACCTTTCTGCTTTCTTTGGGACTTTTCCTTGCTGTTGAGTGATGGTGCTCTGCTCTGCCCTCCGGTGCACCTTGCAGAGTTTTCACTTCCTCAGCATCTTGGCATGCTTTTGTTAAACCTAACACATTGGTTCCATCACTCTAAAGTATTCAATACTGCCCTGACTGGTTTGGCTCAGTGGATACAGACAGCATCGGCCTGCAGACTGAAGGTCCCAGGTTGGATTCAGGTCAAGGCATGTACCTTGGTTGCAGGCACATCCCAGTAGGGGATGTGCAGGAGGCAGCTGATCAATGTTTCTCTCTCATCGATGTTTCTAACTCTCTATCCCTCTCCCTTTCTCTCGGTAAAAAAAAATCAATAAAATATTTTTTTTTACATATTCAATACTGATAGCCTTTCTTCAGGCCCCTTCTTCAGGGATATTTATTTAGTAACTCATATTAAGTCCTTGTAATTTCACACACTCTCTACGGAGAAATTTGGGGCACGAAGACATGCGTCATCACACTTCTTGAGGCCAAGGAATGGTGGAGTTGTGACTTAGGTTGTCTCTTCCTTCACCCCCTGTATATCACTGTCTCCTCCTCCGGTTTTTTGCTAGAGGGAAGAAATCAGTCACCTAACCATTGTCATGCCTCCTTTCATCGGGCTCCCCCAGGCCCGCCAGTTATCTCCTCCAAACCTCACCCACTTCAGGTCCCTGAACTCACCTGCACTCCGCTCCCTATCAGTTAGTATAATAAAGACTGCATTCGTGAGGGCTCCCTACTAAGGGCCTTTCCTATTCCATCTTGCTTGAATCCCATCACCAGTCCCTGGAAGTAAATATTAGCCCCATTCACAGAGGGACCACCTCTGGCTAGCTGGCCCTTATGTCCTACCTCCCCACCTGAGAGTCTTTCCAGATAGTACTCTTCCTCTCTCCCTTTATTTCTCTTTCCAAATAAGACTTCTCTCTCCTTTCTAAAGATCTTGAGCCTGTAGCCTGCTTCCTCCATGTTCCTAGGCTTGAGTCTCCACTGTCCCCTCTGGTGGCTGTGCGTGCGCTCGGTTTGCCCTGTCCCTGAAATACCGGTCCGTCCTTCCACCCTCCCCCCCACCACCACTTATTCCTTCCCAACCTCACCAGCCCTCCCAATTGGTCATTCACTCCCAGGTCCCTGTTACTGGGGAGATAAGAAAATGAGGAGCTCTGGGTGCTTGTCTTCTTGAGGGAAAGATCACAATTAAGAGACAAAGTGTAAAAAGTAAGAATTCATTTAATATGTGGTAACAGAAGATTTGACTTTGGGTGGTGGGCACATGGTGCAATATACAGATCTTGTAACAGAAACCCACACCTGAAGCCTGTATGTTCATGTTGACAAATGCCATCCCAATAAATTTAATTTTTAAAAGAGAATTTATTGAGCATAGCAAAAACATCCTTAGGACAGTGAAATAAAGAAAGACAGAAGAAGCAACAGGAGACCCTAGGCTGGGCTGCTTTCGCTCACTGAGAAATCAGAAAAAGGGGGGAAAGGGGCTTTGGAAATAGGTTCAGGGGTTAGCCCAGGACAAGCTGCTGCTGCCCATTGCTCCCCTGGTTGCAAGTCTCATGGGGTCCCTTAGAAGTTAGGGGACACCTGGGATGGGGGGAGAGAAGGGAAAGGGAATGGCACAGGCATGCTTCTTGGAGAGAGTGCACTGGGACCTTATTTTCAGGAATTTTAAAGACTGGGCGTTTAGAGGAGGTCTTAGGAACAGATCAATAGACTATTAATCAGCTTTATGCTGATGCATCAAAATGAGATTTATACTCTTAACCTATCTGTCCTTGGGTGTGGTTGGCAAATGTCACTTAATTGCATTTCTGTTATCTATCTCCCTGAGTAGGAAGATTTACCCTCTATTTGGGGAGAAGTACAAACCATTTACTCTTGTGTCCTTGGTTTAGGGAAGATAGAATTTACTAAGTGGATACAAACTGCTGTTTAACCATGTTTCCCCATTCTACTTGCCCTGGAATTTTCCTAGCTCCTTACTATTCTAAAACAGTCTCCATCATCTAGATGAGTGGCAACGCTGCAGATAGTCAAAGAATACTTGTTGAACGAATCAGGTATCTCGACACACAACTCCGGGAAGCACAGTCTACAGAGGATGGCCTCATCAATTTTTTAAAATATATTTCCATTGATTTTTTACAGAGAGGAAGGGAGAGGGGTAGAGAATTAGAAACATCGATGAGAGAGAAACATCGATCAGCTGCCTCCTGCACATTCCCTACTGGGGATGTGCCTGCAACCAAGGTACATGCCCTTGACCAGAATCAAACCTGGGACCCTTCAGTCCGCAGGCCGACACTCTATCCACTGAACCAAACCAGTCAGGGCTGGCCTTATCAATTAGATATTGATTAGCTAGTGAGCTATTTGCCATTCAGGATTAGTTACTTTGAAAGAAGATAAGGATTATGCTTATTAACTTAGTTTCACTTGTTGATGACACTGAGTCCTCTTCATGTTTTCTTGCTCATATAAGGTGGCTATCTAGTCATATAATTGCCAGTGACTTGTTTGCCTGGTTCAGGTCTCACTCCCCAATGTTTGAAACTTCATCTTATCTATGACTGTGTTATTGCTGTGGCTCAGGATGTGGGTGACACCTACACACTTGAGGTAAAAGACACATACAACTCATTGAACTCAGGTGACCAGAAAGTAGTCTGAACAATCCGTGATTACATGATCGCCTTTCAAAACCTGACAGGTTACTACAACATAGATAGATCTCTTTGAGTAAGTGGGTTTTGGGGAAATTGTGTTTACTCAACGAAGTTGCAGCTAAAGGGTACTTTTTTGTTTTTAAGACTAGCTAACCAGCAATTCCATCACTGATAAACCTTGCTTTTCAGAAAATACTTTTCAATCTCCTTCCTAGAGTTCTTAGTCTCAAGAAGATCCTTTTCTGCCTCTTCGTCTGTCTTCCCACTGAAATCCTATTGTTAAGATCACCTTTCCGGACAACAGAAGCTCCAGGATTCATCTGTACTATTAGACTCTCCAATGACTGCGGCTCAGTCTACAGAAGGCACTCAAAGCGCAGAAAGGCAAAGATGGATGAGCTTGGTTTTCTAATCCATTTAACTGTGAGGACATGATTGTCATTCCACTATTATTAATAGTTTCCATTATTGTTAATCATGCTTTAGTAATAATCAAATTATTTGCACTTTCTTTAAAAACACAATGCAATCTAACAAGCTAATCATTTATCTCTTTCTCTTTTCCTAACTTCAGTCCGGATCCCTTCTCAAATTAACTGTTTTATTCTTTCAGAACCCCCTGCCTCTCCATTAAGGAGATAACATACTTCTAAAGGTGATTGAAAAAGAGATGTCACCTGGGGAGTGGCAAGAGGACTCAAAACAATATGCTTTGCATATTGTTTTTCAAAGGTTGTAATTATAGTATAAATTCAACTTTGCGTCCTGCTGTTTTCACATAACACATCATGAACATTTTTCCATGAATGCTGTAGTCTTCATAACCATTATTACCAAGCAGCTTAAATTCTAAGCAAGCATCTGAATTTTTGTTCCTGGTAGGTTCCTCTGTTGTGAATGGATTTTTGGTAAATACTTCATAAATCAACTTCCCAACTGCTACAAAGAAAGTGACTTGGGAAGATAGTGCCACTGCAGGTTCTCCACAGCAGCAGACTGAAACATCTTTTCAGCCGGCGGCTCCCATTCCTGCAAGAAGAGCTCAGGATGGACTCACACTCTGCGTATTTTCCCTTTGCTTCAGTGTAAGTTCTCAGCCAGCCACACTTCAGTTTGATGACTTCTTTTTTGCCACTGAAGTTCACAGTCTCCTAGGACAGGAAAAGGAACCTAGTCCAGTGGTTCTAAACCTTCTGGCCCTTTAAATACTGTTCCTCATGTTGTGACTCAACCACAAAATTATTTTTGTTGCTACTTCATAAATGTAATGTTGCTACTGTTATGAATCGTAATGTAAATATCTGATATACAGGATGATCTTAGGTGACCCCTGTGAAAGGGTTGTTCGACCGCTAAAGGGGTCGAAACCCACAGGTTGAGAACCGCTGATCCTAGTCGGGGCACCATCTTATAAGAGAAGAGAAGCTATTTTTGCTTCTTCAAAAACTCCAGAGAAGGTGAACAAAATAATTTTTATCTGATTTAAATCTTTCATGCTATAATAATATGAGCTTTAATGTGTTTTATTATTGTCTTGATGTATTGGGGTCTTTTTTTAAGCCTTCAAATGAACTAGAAAACAACATCATGCTCAAACAAATTAAGCTACGCTTGCAGCCATTCCTGCCTTAATTTAATCATTGTAACTCTCCTATTTGCATTACTTCTTCCTTTCTAGGCCTTTTAATGATATCCCCTGGCCTGCCTTTCGTGTGTGTTATGAATTGCACAGTAACTTAAGCTGTCTTGTTTACCTGGAACATGATCAATTTATTTTGAGCTTCCTAATTGCTGCCTAGTTATGAAGTTCTATACCTTGCTTCTCTTTCCTTTAATCCTTTTTTTCTTCCTTCTTTTTTTGAAGATTAGAATTCTTAAATTGCTTTCTTTTTTAAAAGCAGCTTTATCGCCCTGACTGGTTTGGCTTAGTGGATAGAGCGTCAGCCTGCGGACTCAAGGGTCCCAGGTTCGATTCAGGTCAAGGGTATTTACCTTGATTGTGGGCTCACCCCCTGTGGGGAGTGTGCTGGAGGCAGCTGATCGATGTTACTAACTATCCCTCTCCCTTCCTCTCTGTAAAAATTAATAAAATATATATATTTTTTTAAAAAGCAGCTTTATCAAAGTATAATTTACATACCATTAAATTCACCTAGCTTAAGTGTAAAGTTCAGTGGTTTTTAGTAAAGTTACAAAACTACAAGCATCACCACAATTCAGTTTTAAACATCCCTTGGGCCCATTGAGTCAACCTTTTTTCCCACCCTTGCTCCTAGGCAGCCACTAATCCTCTCTCGGCCTCTATAAATTTACCTTCTCTGGACATTTTATTATCAGTTGAATTTTACATATTTAGACTTTTGCATCTGTTTTCTATCAGCATAATGTTTTTGAGGTTTATCCATGTTGTAGTATTAATATTATTTCATTCCTTTTTATTACTAAATACTAGTAGTATTTCATTGTAGGGATATACCACATTTGTTTCTCCATTTACCAGTTGATTGGCATTTGGGTTGTTTCTACTTTTTAACCTATTATGAAAAATACTGCTGTTGAATATTGAAGTACAAGTCTTTGGATGTGTTTTCATTTCTCTTGAGGAGATCCCCAGAAGTAAAATTGCTTAGTCATATGGTAAATTTATGGTTAACTTTTTAGAAATTGTCAAACTATTGTCCAAAGCAGCTGTATCATTTTACATTTCCACCAGCAACACGTGTGGGTTCCAATTTCTTCACATCCTTGCCAACCCCTTGTATTCCTTATTATAGCTATTCTAGTGGGCATGCGGTAGTATCTCATTGCATTTCCCTGGTGAGTAATTATGTTCAGCATCTTCTTATGAGCATATTAACCATTTATATATCCCCTTTGGTAAAGTGTTGAAATCTTTTACCTATTTCTTAATTGGGTTGTTTTGTTACTGGATAGGGAGCTGCCTCAGGCCAGCCTGCCATATGAGGGTTTCATGCAGGAAGGATTTTGCAATACATGTCCAGGTGACTTTAAGAGTGTATTTATTAAAGCTGGAGACAGTGACATAAGGAAGGGCTAAGGTAGAAGCCCTTCTCAAAAACATTATAAGAAAATGAGCCAAGGCAGGACTGCTATCAGCTCACTGGAGAGTCAGAGGGGGCCTTGGGGACAGGTCCAGGGTGTTAGCCTGGGACAAGCTTCCTCTGCCCATTGCTCTCCTAGTTGCAAGTCTTGTGGAGCCCCTTACAGTTTAGGAGATGCATGCACGTGGGAGAAGAGAAGGGAGATGGGAAAGGCCCTGGCATGCTCCCGAGAGGGAGAGTATGTGCCAGGTCCTTTGTTTTGAGGGCTTTTAAAAGGCTGGGCATTTAGGGATGGATCCAATAGAATATCCATCAGCTTTATGCTGTTGAGCAAGCATGAGACTTACTCCCTCAACTTCATCTGACTTTGGGTGTGGTTGGCAAATGGCACTAATTGGATTTCTGCAATCTGTCTCCTTAAGTAGGAATGTTTAAGCTATTTACCCTCTGGTTGAGAAGTGTAAACCACTTAAAATATATCCTATATAATAATAGACAAACATGCAAATTAGCCCTCATTCCACTACAACAAGCCACGCCCTTTGGTCGCGCCCACCAGCCAATCCAGAGTGATATGCCCATTAACCCAACAAAGATGGCAGAGGCGAGAGCCGGGATAAAAGCATGGCAGCCACAGCCACCACGCAAGCATTCCAGCTCTGGACGTTCCAGGCCTGTTGGAGACTCAGAAGGCAGGGGAGACAGAGAAGACTGGCTCCAGTGCCTGAGGCTAGCTTCTGCCCGGAGTTGAAGAAGCCGCCTGTCCGTGATCACAGGCAGGCGGCTTCGCCCCTGAGCCTACAGTCACGGACAGGATTGGGCCTAAGCCAGAAGGTGGACATCCCCCAAGGGGTCCCAGACTGGAAGAGAGAGAGAGAGTTAGAAACATCAATGATGAGAGAATCATGAATCAGCTGCCTCCTGCACACCCCCTACTGGGGATCAAGCCCACTACCCGGGAATTAAACTGTGACCTCCAGGTTCATAGGTGGACATTCAACCATTGAGCCACACCGGCTGGGCTAAACCATTTACTCTTAAGTGTCCTTGGTTAGAGAAGATAGGACTTGGGGATTTACTAGATGGCTGTAAACTGCTTGACCATTTAACTATCTGTCTCAGTTTCCCTATTCCACTTGTCCTGGCTTACTAGCCTGTCTGGGTTTTTTTACTCCATCATAATCATTCTTTATGTTCTGGACACAAGTCCTTATATTTTATGCGATGTATGGTATGCAAACATTTGCTCCCAATCTGTTGTTTAACTTCATTTTCATAATGGTGTTTTGAAATGTAAAAGTCTTTACTTTTTTAAAAATATATTTTATTGATTTTTTACAGAGAAGAAGGGAGAGGGATAGAGAGTTAGAAACATCAATTAGAGAGAAACATCAATCAGCTGCCTTCAGCACGCCCCCTACTGGGAATGTGCCCGCAGCCAAGGTACATGCCCTTGACTGGAATCGAACCTGGGACCCTTCAGTCCACAGGCCGACGCCAAACAGGTTAGGGCTAAAAGTCTTAAATTTTGATGAGGTCCTATTGAATCAATTTTTTTTCCCTCATAGATCATGCTTTTAGTGTTCTATCGAAGAAATCTTTGCCTAAGCCAAAGTTAAAGAAAATTTTCCCAATGACTTTTCTAAGTTTTCTAGTTTTAGCTCTGACATTTAAGACTGTAATCTGTTTTGAGTATCTTTTTGTGTATGGTGTTTTAAATCAGGGTTTCTTATCCTCAACTCTATTGACTCATTGGGCTTCATCATGTTGTTCTGGGGAGTCCTCCTTGTGCACCCTTAGAGGTTCAGCAGCATACCTAGCTCAGCCTCCTCAGGGCCAGTAACACCCTAAGCCTCAGGTGCAATAACCAAACCTGTCTCCAGACAAATGTTCCCTGGGAGGCCAACATCACCACCAGGGAAAACCACTGGACTAATATCCAGTTGTTCCAGACTCATTTGTTGAAAAACTATTCTTTCCCTCTTTGAATTGCCTTGGCAACTTTGTAGAAAATCAGTTTGTGGTAGGCAGTTAGGTATGAGCAGAGCAGGGACCAGGGGCCAGGCACAGAAGGTCACCAGGGTGGAAAGCCCTGGGTGCTTAGGAAAGGACACAAGATAGGGTGGGACCTCACCTCTAGGGTGACCTTTCCTCCCCTAGCATATCTCTGGTTTGGACCCCTGACCTTTCCTCCCTAAAGATAACATTTAGGCCTCAGTTGTATTTCAGCTCCAGGTCCAGAAAAGCAGCAAAACCAGACCAATGACCCCATGGCTGACCTCAGGACCAGCTGCATTCGCTAACGACCCCCAGCCCTGGCACCAACCAATCAATCAGTGGAGACCACAGCCCTGAAAGGACACACATGGAAAGCTGCTGAATATTCTATGAAGATCTTTCCCTGGGACTCCTCTCGCCCCCCCTAAAATCTCCACCGTTAAAACCCTTAGGAAGAGGACCCAGTGGGCTCTCCCTCCCCACGCCTTTGCCTTTCTTTCTCTTCCCCCACACCCTCCCTGTCTCAGGCACAGTACCATTAGCTTACTCACTCCCAAGCTCCTAGGGCTTGTCCTTTACTTTGTGGACCAAAGGGCCACATGCTAACCTGACAAGCTTAGGGAAGGCCTGCATGGCAGTCTTGCAAACTCAGACCTAAAGTAAGGATGGGCTGAAATTAAACTTTAACTAAAAGCAGTTATGATGGGTAGTTATGTCCTAAACTGGTATCTTCACTGACAAGGTCAACCTTTACCTTAACTGAGCCTAGGTGTCATTTTGCACCTAAAATAACATACCCTTGAAATGACTGGGTTACTTGTAACTTCTCATTTTCTGGACCCCATGGGGCACAACCTTATGTGCAAATTCCTTCATTGTTATATTAATTGTTCCTGCACCTACCTAAGTATGTGTCTATCATTTTACTTTTTATCCAATGCCAGAGGTTTCCCCCTTCCCCCTCCCTCCACCCCTTTGCTTTCTCCGCCTCCCTAGTCTATCACCAGTGGATTTCATGTAACCCACTACATCCCTTTCCTTTGATTGCAATGTATAAATACAGATATAACCCTCCATTCTCTGGAACATTATCTCAATTCGTTGAGGTTCTGCTTCCCAGCATATGTCGACAGTTTGGCTCAAATAAACTCACAAAAATTCTTTACAGGTTTCAATGTTTTTTTACGTTAACACCTTTAACTTGTTTCTGAAGCCCATTTATTCTAGGAATTTCTTCTTCCGCCTTTCTGATTTTCTAAATAAATGTTCTTACTGTTTGGGTCTTGGCTCTGAATTCTTTCCTAGCCAAAACTCAAGTTCCGAGATTTCTGAACCCAGGTCCTGTCTGAACCCACTGGTCAGGCACCTGGTGACGTTCCTGCCCCCTACAACAAATTGCCCATAAATAAAAAGATTTGTTTCTGGAATCTCCATTTTTTTGCATCAATTTGTATCACTGTCCATATGCCAGTAGCACTCTTTTTTTTTTTAATCTTTATTGTTGAAAATATTACAAATGTCCCCTTTGTGTGTGTGGTTTTTTTTCCCCCCATTGACCCTCTCCACCCCACACCCACCCATCCCAGGCCTTCGTCACACTATTGTCTATGCATATATGCATATATAAATTCCCTAGTTAATCTCTCTCCACCCACCACCCCACCCTTACCCCTATCCACGCCTTCCCTTTGAAATTCCAGACTCTGTCCTATGCTTCTGTGTCTCTGGATTTATTTTGTTCATCAGTTTATTTTGTTCATTAGATTCCACATATGAATGAGATCACGTGATACTTACCTTTCTCTGCCTGGCTTATTTCACTTAGCATAATGCCCTCCAGGTCCATCCACACTGTTGCAAATGGTAAGAATTCCTTTTTTACAGCAGCGTAGTATTTCATTGTGTGAATGTTTCACGTCGTTTTTATCCACCCATCTGCTGACAGGCACAAGGCTGTTTCCAAATCTTAGATATTGTAAATTGCACTGCTACGAACATAGGAGTAAATATATTCTGATTGGTGTTTCTGGTTTCTTAGTATATATTTCTACAAGTGGGATCACTGGGTCAAATGGAAGTTCCATTTTTAATTTTTTGAGGAAATTCCATACTGTTTTCCACAGTGGCTGCAGCAGTCTTCATTCCCACCAGCAGTGCACGAGGGTTCCCTTCTCTCCACATCCTCCACAACAGCAGTCACCAATCGGTGGTCCGTGGACCACTGGTGGTTTGTGAGGTCCGAAATGTTGGTGACCACTGCTCCACAACACTGGTCAGTTGGTTGATTTGTTGATGGCAGCCATTCTGGCAGGTGTGAGTTGATACCATTATCATTTTAATTTGCATCTCTCAGGTCATTAGTGATTTTTAACATTTTTACATGTGTCTCTTGGCCTTCTATATGTCCACTTTGGAGAAGTGTCTATTTATGTCCTTTGCCCATTTTTTTTTTTTTATTACATTGTCTTCCTTTTGTTGAGTTGAATGAGTTCCTTATATATTTTTGAAATTAACCCCTTATCACATGTATAATTGGAAAATATGTTCTCCCATGCAGTGGGCTCCCTTTTCATTTTGTTGATGGTTTCTTTTGCTGTACAGAAGTTTTTTATTTTGATATAGCCTTATTTGTTTATTTTCTCCTTAGTTCCTTCTGCCCTAGGAGATGTATCCGTAAACATATTGCTATGAAAGATGTTTGAGATTTTGCTGCCTATGGTTTCTTCTATATTTTTATGGTTTCACAATTTACATTTAAGTCTTTTATCCATTTTGTCTTTTTTATTTTTTAATCCATTTTGAGTTTATTCTTGTGTACGATATAAATTGCATGTACCTGTCCAATTTTCCCAGCACCATTCATTGAAGAGACTATCTTCGCCTCATTGTATTTTTTTTAAATTTATCTTTATTGTTCAGATTATTACAATTGTTCCTCTTTTTTCCCCCATAGCTCCCCTCCTCCCATTTTCCACCCCAACTTCTGTCCTTGCCCCCCC